>PVJO010010462.1:0-64335 GCA_004026905.1 Hystrix cristata
CCAGGTTCCCCTGGAAGAAAATGTGCAGTAGAAACTACATTCACAAAAATGCAAAAGAGACAAGAAGGAATGAAATGTAGGAGAGATTGAGGGAGGATTCAGTACTATCTGTTGTTTCAGGCATTCACTAAAAGTCTCGGAATGTATCCCCCGAGGGTAGGGGAGGGTGACTGAGTTTTCACTTTCTGCGTTTCTGTTATCCACAGTCAACCGGGAGCTGAAAACATTACATGGAAATTTCCAGAAATAAGTGATTCACTAGTCTGAAATCGAATAGACTTCTAAGTAATGTGATGCAATCTCATGCTGTCCTGCTCTGTCCTGTCCAAGACATGAGTCATCTTTCTCTCCGGCGCATCCACACTTGTATATGTTTCCCACCCGTGAGTCACTTAGCGGCTCTCTTGGATATCAGCTCCACTGCTGTGGTGTCGCAATGCTTGTTTTCAAGTAACCTTTATTTTACGTAAGAATGGTCCCAAAGAGCAAGAGCAGAGCGGTGGCATTGGCAGTTGGGGTAGGCCGATGAGAAGCTGTAGAGAGCTTCCTTTAAATGGAAAGGTGAAAGTTCTCAGCTATATCATAGGACTGTGTGAATAGGAAAAATTGTGATTCAGGTAAGAGTCAATACTGTCAGCAGTTTGAGGCCTCCACAGGGAGTCTTGGAATACGTCCCCTGTGCATAAGCATGGACTACTTAACGTTCAAGTCATTTTACTATACCTCAGTTAAAATGCAATCTTTAAAAAAGGTAAATGACCTGGAAATGATAAAATGAGTCTTTGCGGACTCTTTGGCATCGACATGTTACTACCAGGCTAGTATTTCCAAAGTGATAATCTTGGAACTTTGAGCAAAAGTGGAAATGAGTGGGTCAGAGACGATGCTGTCCATCATCTCAAAAACGTTATCTTCATTTCAGAAAATGTCTGTGTCTTGTGAATTCGGTTGACTTGAGTACAGATAATGTTTGTATGTCCTGACAAAGGAGACATTGCTGCTCCAAACTCTAGATTCCTCCAAATTTGACTGTATGCTCCTAAAGGAATAATGGGCTGGAGAGTGACTTCATTTTGTGAGGCCAATTTATGACTTTGCTCTCATATATCAAGGTAATCCCATTATCGTTTGCCTTTCTCACCCTAAGCCTGGTTTCCGGAAAACAAGAGAAGCCGTTGGAGAAAGCGCAACACTGCTACCTGCGTGTAGAGGGCAGTGTAGCTGAGCCAATTATGCTGTGCAGAGATGCCCAGAGTGGGTTAGACAGGCGGTAAATGAAAAAAGTGGAGAAACTGTGGCAGATGAAGAGATCATATGTAGAGAAACAATGCCCCGGAAAGGAGTTTTCTCTCTTTTCTTAAGAAAATATCTCATTGCTTTTTTAGGGGGGCAGTGTTGCTGGGAATCAAATTCAGGGCCCTGCACTTGCTAGCCAAGCACTCTACCACTGAGAACCCGGAAAATATCTCATTGCAAGAAAATGTTCTTAGCTATTTCTCTCACCAGTGGTTCTAAGGTGTGGGCAATACAAGATGCCCCTGAATTCATTGGCCCCTGATAAGGAGAACTGGATGAAAGCTGCACTACAATTGCCTGAGACTATATGTGTGAGGCTTGGAGACAACAGGACTCCTTGATGACTTGCGTAAGGAACAGTAGGTTTGGATATTGTTTTAGTCATATTGTGTCATTGGGCTTAGTGTGCTACTGATTCTCTGTAGCGCTGAGAAGATTCCTACCTTTGAACCTCCCTGAATATGCTGTGACTGGCTGCTAACAGCTGCTATGTTTTATTACTATAAACCAGGTGACATCCTGATGCCAAAGCAAATTCTTAGGTAAAGAGAGGCTCGTTGCTGCTGTCTTCCTGGAATACCGAAGTCTAGTTTGCTCTTTTAACTACAATAGATATCAGTATGTTTGGAAAACTATCCAGACAGGTACTCAAGGAATCAAAATAATATTTAAGAAAAGAACAGTCATGATATGGCTGTCACAAGTCAGTGATGATTTCTCCCCAGAACTTCCAAAAATAATTCTGGAAAAATTTGGGAACACTTGAACTAAATAGCATCCGGGAATTAAACATGCTCACCCTTCATTCTTCCAAGGAATAGGGGACATTGTTGGAGTATATAGTTTCCTTTAGTTATATCTGTACCTTAAATGAGCAAGGCAGCAACGTTTGTGACCGCACAGCCTACACTGGTCCATTGTACTAAGAGGAACCTCAGGGGCTGGGAATTTGACTACATATGATGAGTCAAGGAGAAAAGACTTTCCTCAAGACTCACCATTACGGTCTAAAGAGTCACTAGAGGGAGACCTCTTCCAGGAAACTGGCTGAATTTGGCATTCAGCCCAGAAATATGATGAAGCAGTATTTGGGTGGACTACGCATTTTACTAAACTGACTCAGCATCTTGCTTGTCAATAACTCAGGGTGAAAAAATATATGCCCTTTAAGGAAGGAACAATTACCATTTTGATAGCAATGATATCCAATTGTTATCAACGATCGCATTTAAACAGCAATGGGCAGTTGTGCGGCAGGCTCAGGCAAGAGGAGGCATATTTGTGACACTTTAGTTGGCCTAAACTATGGCATATGGCAAGAGGACCGGTGTGGTGGACTTATCGTGGTCAACTTGAGCAGGAAGGCCCAGCTGGACTGAGGTGGTGTAGTTCTGGGTATAGAGGATCCACCTGAAGATTGTTACTGACACAACATAAAGGAGAACGGGAGCGGAAGCTGGTTGCGGGCTGTTTCCCAGGAGAAGCTCTTCCGCAGCTGGTTCTCCTGAAGGGAACTCGGCCGTTCTCATTGTAGAAGGAGCTCGGGGCCTTGCCGTCGTCGAGGATGGCTGACGTTTGTTTCAGGAGAGCTCTGGTCTTCATCTCTGCTATGAGTAGCATATCCTGGTTCCAGTATAGATTTCTTCAGCGTTTTAGTTAAGACAGAGATGTACATGGGACAGTGCTGTGGGCTCCCAGCCCTTGACTGGATCTTCCAGGTCTCCAGTGCCTAGATAGACATTCGGCACTCTTCCTGCATTTGGCTTACGGGTAAATGCTGTAACTTGTAAATGTCCTGTATTAAATCTGCTCTTTTGCAAACCATTGACTCTAGAAGAGTAACTACTACAACTGGTGAGCATGGTATTGACTGCTACTCCCTCAGGATCACAGAGTCACCGGAGAAACGAGCCTTGGCTTTCTGGGATATGGTGGATAGGGTTCCACTAGGTTACAGAACAAACTTAGATTCGCCCCGTGGGAGACAGTAGGGCAGTGCTTCCCCTGTGACACCTGGAACCTGAGTTAGTATAAAACTTATCCCCTCGTGGATGGTGTGTAATGATACCCCTGTGTCAGAGAGCACTTTGAACTTACTGAGCAATGACTTCTAGTAATTACAGCAGTTATGGGAAATGTGTGATATGTGGGGGAAAATGGTTCTTTTGCTGGGAGGGTTAGGAAATTGTCATGATTATAATAACTAACATGTTCTCTTTGCCACAGGCATACCGTGAAATGAAGAATTTTCGGACCGTCATAGTTTTGTGTTCCTATAATAGAATACCACAGGTTGGAACATTTTTAAGTGACAGACATTTATATCTGGAGTCTGGAAAGTCTAAGATCATGGCAGCAGTGTATAGTGAGGGCTTCCTTGTTGCGTAATAACAAGCAGAGAACATCATCTATTCCCCTTAAATCTTTCTTCCTCTCCTTATAAAGCTACTAATCCCATTACAGGGACCATATTTCCATTACCTTGTCTAACCCTAACCACTTCCCAAAGACTCACCTCCAAATACCATCAACATATGAATTTGAGAATTAAATTTCTAACAAATGAACTTTTGGTAGACAAGTTAAACCAAAGCATGAACTAAGTTATAAAAATAAATAAAAATGAAATATGGGTATAAAATGGTTTCTGGAATTAAAAGCTATTTTGAGAAGTCAAACTAAAACCTCCAACTAATGTAATATTCATATTAATTAGCCAGAGAAATAAGTAAATTTAACTCTAGGAAAGTGAAATATGCAACCGAATGCCTCTGTTGAAGCTTATAATAAATACAAGTGATGGAGAAAAGGGGAAGAGAGAATAGTTCAACTGAAAAAGTAGAAGAAATCGTATAAGGGAATATGATCATGGTTCATTGTGATTACTGGAAAGGAATTTCAACTCATCATTGGATGATAGAAAATCTTGTGATCACAGAGTTTTAAGATGTCTATCTTTGCATATCAAATATTGTGGAAAAGTTACTACATTAACAACTTTTTTTTTTTTTTTTGGTGCTGGGGATTGAACTCAGGGCCTTGCGCTTGCTAGGCAAGCACTCTAACCACTGAGTTCAATCCCCAGCTACTACATTAACAACTTTTAAAGCAGGAAGTTCTGCCATTTGTAACAATATGAGTGAACCTAGAAAATATATGCTAAGTAAAATAAGCCAGGTGCAGAAAAACAAATATCACATGATCTCACCTATATGTAGAATCTAACAAAGCCAAACTCATAGAAGTAAAGAGTAGAGTGATGGCTATCAGAGGCTGGGTCCAGGGTGAGGCCAAGGACAAGGAAAGGAGGGATACTGGTCAAAGGGTATGAAGTTTCAGTAAGAGAGCAGGAGCAGGTTCTGGTGATCTACTGCACAGCATGGTGACTACAGTTACTAATAATACATCATATGTTTCAAAATATCTGTAACAGTTAAAAGTTTTAATCTTGTTGCTACAAAGAAATGGCAAGTATTTGAGATGATATGTTAATCTAATTTGATCATTCTACAATGTATACATATATTAAACATCACATTGTAGCTTGTAAATACATACAATTATTTGTCAATTAAAAATTAAATAAAAAATTTTTAAGAAGAATTCTTTCTTAGCCAGACATGGTGGCACACATGTAATCCTAGCCCTTGGGAGGCTGAGACAGGAGAATCATAAGTTCAAGGCCAGACTGGAGTACACAGTCAGTTCAAGTCCAGCCTGGACTACATGGTGAGATCCTTTCTCAAAAAACAAAAGAAGGAGGAGGAAAAAAGAGAAGGAGGAGGAGAATTCTTTTTTAAATGACAAATATTGAGGTGATGTTAATTAGCCTGATTTGATCACTCCACAATGTATACAGTCATCAAAACATTACATTGTGTCCCATAAATATATTATTTGCCACTGAATAAACACATAAAAATAATTATTTTAAAATGCCTATGAAATACGTGGCAAAAATTGGGGATGGGGCTGGGGATTTAGCTCAGTGGTTAGAGTGTTTGCCTTGCAAGCACAAGGCCCAGAGTTCAAGCCCCAGCACCAAAATAAAATCAAATAAAATAAAATAAGTAAGGGGGGGTTAAAAAGGAAGGAAAGAATGAACAGTTGGACTATAAATTTTTCTTCAGGCTCAAAAAAAAAGAAAACAACTGATGATTTGAATCTTCATTTCATTGCAAGAGTAATACAAGAAACATATAAAATTATACCAGACCTACGATGAATTAGGATTTTACCATGTAGTAAATCAGTATGCCATATCTGTTTGTTAATTGCCTGTTGGTTAACAATCAATGAGAAGCAGCTGCCCACAAAAATAAGAACTAGAAATTCATCACAGAGAGGGTTACCTGACCATCAACTTGCAAATGCCAAGGGAATCCAGAACAGGAGCAATGCCTCGGCTGAGGAAGTCTGGTTTGTTTCTCAGGGCCATTTGCACTCCAGTGTGAAACAATTGTGGATACAGGAAAAAGAGCAAAAGATAAACAAACCCACCACAGTCCCACTGAGGTGTTTGATGTTGACTTAATCTGTTTTCTGTTGCTATAACGGAATACTTGAGACTGGATAATTTATAAAGGAAAATATTTTGGCTCATGACTCCAGAGGCTGAGATGTCCAAAAGCATGATACTGGCATCGAGCACATGTGGAAGGACAAATAAGAACCCACTGTCACAGTAACTAGTTCCCTCTCTCTCTCTCTTTCCCGCTCTGTCTGTCTCTCTCCATCTCTGAAAACCATGCCATTCTATTGCTTGAAAACTGCCCTCCCATGTTAATTTATCCCACATGCAGTTCGCTTCTCCAGACGTCCCTATCTTTCAAAATTCCCACCGTTTCTCAATTTTGGTCACCTAAAATGATGACCCTAAGACAAACCTATGAGACGTGAGTTCCAGGAGGCTCTGGGAATATTCTCAATATCAGGAAGGTACTGACATTCTCCAAGCTCTTGGGCTGTGCTTTCTTTCTAAACTTGGAGAAGTCTCAAGGAAGAGCTTCCTGAGGGAAGAGCAGGGACAGGCAATACTCTGTTCCCTCAGAGCACAAAGAACTCCAAAGAGGCATGGCAAAAGGCAAACATTACAGGCTGAAAGAGATCTCTAGACTACTGCAGTCCGCACCTCCTTGGCTCTGTGTAACTGGCTTCTGAAATGAAGACTCAACGCTGGTGCTGTTGATGGGGAATAAGAGCAAAATCTGAAGGACTGTCGGCAAAACCTGTTACCCCTGCTGACTGGTGTCTGCTTTTCCCCTGTTCACTTTTTTCTGCTCACAGTAGTAAGTAAAAGGGAAATGCCAGGAGACTGGAGCCTTCAGCTGAAGTGTGGGTTCTGAATAAATTTGAAGACATGGCCTGGAAAAGATTTCTGCTTCTGCAGAGGTTGCACTAGAGAGAAAACATCTGGATATAGGAAGCAACCATAACTAAGTGGTCCACATTTGTAATCTACATCTATGAGTTATGCCTTCCTCACTACCAGCCATTCGAAAACAGTCATTTCCAAAGTATCTATGAACCCAGCATTGTCTAAAATCACTTTAAGCATTTTGATGAGACATCAGTGAATCAGAAGAAGGTTTTCCATATGTTATTGTCCAAATTAATCAAATGAAACCAAGCACTATCTGTGTGTATACAAAGGAGTGGGCGGTCACTATGACTAAGCTTCTGGTTTTCATGTTTGGTTGACCTAAGTGCGTGCCAGGGAGATTTCCATAATTTAACTATGACAGGCTATGTACTTTAAAACGTTTCTCTCTGCCTCACAGAAAAAATAGCTAATATTGGGAGCTGGAGATGCTGACCACCTGCTAGGGGTTGTGACTTCTACGTACTTTTGCTTGTGCAGTCTTCCCGACGGCTCTATGAGCTAGGTACTCCTATTATTCACACTTCATAGGTGGAGAAACTCTATGGAGAAGCAAAGAGGTTACATAATTTACTTTAGGCCACTCGTTAAAGGGCAGAGCCATATGCCTAGAAAGTGGATCAGAGCCCATTTTCCAGCCTTCTGCAGCGTCATCTCTTTTCAGGAAGCAGCCAAGAGCCCTCAGCTCCAGTCTCGACTCTAACAATAAAAGCTGTGATAATTAAGGTCCTTCTTCCCATCATTTCTCAAGTTCTCACTTCCTTAAGATTAGGAGGTTGGCCTCCTTGATTTCAAAGAGTGTCTCCAGCTCAGAGCTCCTAGGGGTCTGTAATAAAGTGCAACCAATAAGAAACCAAGAAGCACCATCAAGGACAGAGGGCTCTTGCCATTCCTGACTCTCTCTGCCCCAACCACAGTGAATGAGATAGAATGAGTGCTGCTCTTCAGACAGTGGTCTGAGAGCCACTGCATTTCTTGCTTACGTCTGCTCAGAGTCCTAAATGGCCATCCAGGCATTCTTTCGTTCTGAAAATATTTATCAGGAGACCACTGTGTTCCAGGAAGCCAGCCAACTGGATGGCGTAACAAGGAACCAGATGTAGTCTTCATTCTTGGGCAGCGCACAATCTAGTAGAGAAGATAGTTTTGTAAGTACTAAGATTCAGTTCCAAATCATGTGTGAGAGAGGACGCCTAATCCAGAATTGATGGAAGAATGTCAGAGCAGCTTCTGAGAGGCTGCGATATCTAATCTGAGCCTGGGGGAGAGAGCTGATCGCCAGGGCCAGCAGACAGGAGGAGTAGGCATTTTCAGGCAGGTGGAATAAGGAGTCCTTACAGCAAAAGAAGCAAGAAATACTTTATAATTGGAGCATAGAGTACACGAGGACAGAGAGAAAGGCAAGCAGTGAGGCTGCAGAGTCCAGCAGGACCCACATCAGAGAAAGCTCAGTAAGCCACAGGATGGAGTTCAGTCTTTAGTCTATGGATGATGAGGAGGGTGGAACAGCACAAAAGCGATGGTTAGGGATTTGGTGTCCCCGAAAAAGGATGTGCTGGAGTCCTAACCCCGAGGACCTCCGGGTGTGGCCTTGTTTGGAAAAAGAGCCTTTCCAAAGGTAATCAAGTTAAAATGAAGTCACTGGGATGGGTCCTCATTCAACATGACTGGTGTCCTTATAAAAAGAAGAAATTCTGGCCCAGAGACACACATGCCTAAGGGAGGCAGCATGAGGGGACGTGAGGAGAAGACAGGTGTCTACAGCCAAGGACAGCTGCCCAGAACGGAGGACCTTCCCCGCAGCCCTCAGAAGCGACATACCTTGTCAACAACCCCCCAGTTGCAGATTTTCTGCCTCCAACACTGCGAGACAATAGATTTCTGTTTTTTAAGCCACCCAATGTGTCGTGTGTGGCTATGGCAACTTTCCCAAAGTAACACAAAGCCTTGTTTGTATTTGTGCTTCCGAGAAATCGATCTGCTCTTTGAGGGCAGCAATAGCTGAGGCAGACAGAGGCTGATGGACCGAGAAACTTTGTAGAGACGAAAGCCCCAGGATGTGATTATAGGCTGGGCAAGGGGAATGAGAGAAGTGAGGCATCAAGGGCAGTTTCTGGTCTATCTTTGTAGTGCAAGCAAACAGGTAAGTAGAGCAAAGCCTCGCCAACCACCTTATCAAGAATCCCAGACAAAATGTCTGTAGAGACAGGCAAATCAGGGATACACTGCCTTGTCATCTCCTTCATGTTAGCACCCAATTCTGGCTCTGACCTCGAGGTGCCCCAGCTTCACAGCCAGGTGTAGTTTCATTTTTTTTTTTTAACAAATATTTACTAACCAACCACAAGGTGCCAGACATTGACTAAGCTCCAGGGACTTAGTACCAAGATGAAAGAAAAAAGGATCCTGTGTATTACATCACCTGGAAGACAAACATTAATCACACTAATAAATGAATAACTACTTTGTTCACTAAGCTATAAAAGAAGGGAATAGAAGTCTACGTGAGCATATGGTAAGGTGACTTGATCCAAAAAAGTGATGGCTGAGCTGTATACAAAGGACAATGGACAAGTAGGAGAAACACCCAAGATGAGGACCTCATGAGCAAATATAGAAGGAACCTGACACATGAAGAGCTGGATGGAGCCCTGGGGAATGTAGGCATGAAGAGGAGCTAATTAGTGATTATCCAAGGCAGTGGGAAGTCATCAAATTGCTTTGGAATTCCTGAAACACAATAGGGACT
This sequence comes from Hystrix cristata, assembly GCA_004026905.1. NCBI lineage: Eukaryota > Metazoa > Chordata > Mammalia > Rodentia > Hystricidae > Hystrix > Hystrix cristata. Next base: position 9,426 of record PVJO010010462.1, read on the forward strand.
CAATAAATATTCCCTAAATGAAGGACAACTTTGTACTGGATTGAGTAGTATCCCCTAAAATTTCATGCCCACTAGAACCTCAAACTTTGACTTTATTTAGAAATAGGGTCATTGTAGATGTAAATGTTTTTGTAAAATGAGGTCATACTGGATTAAAGTTGACTCTAATCCAAAAACATGTGTCCTTGTAAAGAAAGGGAACTGGATGCAGACACAGAAAGAAGAATGTCACAGACAAAAACAGGGAAGATGGCCATTTGAAGGCAGAAACAGAAGTTGAAGAGATGTACCTACAAGCTGAGGAATACCCGCAACCACTAGAAGACAGGAAAGAGGCATGGAACAGATGCTTCCTTGGAGTCTCCAGGAGAAATCAGTCCTGCTGACACCTTCATTTTGGACTTCTAATCTCCAGAACTGTCAGAGAATAAGTTTCTACTGTTTTCAACCACTAAGGGTAAAGGTACTTTGCTAGAACACCAACACAAATTTAACCTAATAAGTTAGATGATCAAATTGATATTGTTAGATGATCACTGTGTGGGGGAGTGATACCAGAAAGACAGCATACTAGGAGGTAACCTGCTAGCATCCTCTGAGAATGGAATGCTCTACTCATCCACAGACAGAAGTTCTAAGTGAGAGCATTTAAATTCAGATAGGAGGTTGTTAAAATCTAATGGAGTCCAAGATCTGAGAGGCTCATTCTGAGAGTACAGACTTGCACCCAAAAGGCAAATTTATCAACTGTGCTCCCAAATTCAAACATAGAAGTGGCCTTATTCCCCAGAGGGGTTGCTATAGCCCCATTGGTTGCAATCAAACGAGTCTGCAACCAAATCTCTCTCCCAAGGGGTCCAAGAAGAATCAGGCACCTTAGTACCTCAGCAGACAGCTCTTCTAACTCACCAGAACTGGTTCCAGCAGTAGACCTGAAAATTACCCTGTAACTAAGCTCCGGGCCTCTCAGGTGTGATCCTAGCATAGTGCAGCTTGCACAAGGACAGAAAAGGAGACATACCTTTCGGAGCCACTAGTGCAGGCCTGCAGGCTCGCAGGCCTCCCTGCTGTGGTCTGAGAGCTGTTCTACCCAGCCAGGGTCCTGCCAGGAGACATGCCTACCAGAGCCCCTGTGGCAGGCTGGCTAATTTCCGTTCCTCAGCAGATTCTCAGATGGCCAAGGCTCTCAGTCTTGGCCTCTTTCGTCTTTGCACTGCAGTGGCACCGCCCAGGGAGAAGCCCACAGGAAGCCATGCCCATCGTGCCCTCTGGTGACTGATGCCTCGAACTTGATCACATTATAGACTTTTCAAATAAATTGGCTCCAACCCTTCTCAAATGAAGTCTGAGAGCAGATTTGCTCACCCAGGAACTCGCTTGGAAACAGATCTATGCTTGATCCTGGAGACAGATGCAAAGAATTCAATCTCAGGTATTGACCCAGAATGACCTTGTCTCTCACAACTATATACATGAATAGCATGCCCAATACAGGGACCCACCCAGTGATTCAATGAGGCCCCTCCCAGAGACCTAGAGAAAGATTCATCCATCACCAAAGAAGATAACAAGTTCAACTGTTTGAGAACCCAGGAGCAATCCTCACCTGAGGTCCAGCCCTTCCTGGGACTCTTGGCTGGACGGCATTGGCTGCAATGGGCCTGCGATTAGGGGCCCTCTACCACTGTAGAGGCTATAGCAGTAATAGATTTAAGGAACCCCAGAGATAGTCCGTTCAGAATTCCTGGGTGAGTCTATTGTCGAAAGACAACAGGCAAAAATTGACTATAAAGACTGAAATAAATACTTATGTTGTCAATACAAAATCATCACTGCACAGCTCCCAAGGGTCAAGAACAACCAGGGAAACATGATGTCAAATGGAGAAAATAAGGTGCCAAAGACTGAACCTGAAGAGATGTAGATGTATGATCTGCCTGTGAAAGAATTCAAAATAGTTCTTATAACAAAATTCAGTGAGCTTCAGGAAAACACAAGGAAATAATTCAGAAATGTAGTAAAGTAACTTAACAGAAGAAATTCCAACCAAGAATTACAATGAAGATTTCAATGGATGAAGTGAGAAATGGAATGGAAAATATCAATGGTGGAATAGATCAAGCATAAGATCAGGTGTCAACGAGATCTAAGACAGGCTATCTGAAGATATATAGTCAGAGAAGAAAAGGAATAAGGAAAGCTTATGAGATTTATGGGACAATATCAAAGAAACAAATTTTAAGAACATGGTTGTTAAAATGGAACAGAAGAAGACAAAATGGTAGAAATCTTATTTAAAGAAATAATAGCAGAAAATTTCCAAATCTGGAGAAAGACATAATCCAGGTGCAAGAAAGTAAAAAAAATCACCAATCAGATTCAATCTAACTAAAACCGCACCAAGACGTATTATAATCAAAGTGCCAAAAATCAGAGAGAGTGAATCCTAAAAGCAGCAAGAGAAAAGAAGCAAACAATATTTAAGAGAGTTCCAGTACATCTAGAATCAGATTTCTCAGGAGAAACCTTACAGGCTAGGAGGAACTGGGACTATATATTTAAAGTGTGCAAAGGGAGGAAAAGCCTAAAATAATACTGCATTTTGTAAAGCTATTTTCATAAATGAAGAAAAGATAAAGATTTTCCCAGACAAACAGAAGCTAAGAGAGTACATCAACACTAGACCTGTCTTATAAGAAATGCTAAAGAAGTTCTTCAAGATGAAAGAAAAGGATGCTAATGAATAGTATAAAAACATCTGAAGGTAAAAAATTCACTGTAAACGTAAGTATATGGTCAAATTCAGAATACTCCAATGCTATATTTATGGTATGTATACCGCTTAGACCTTCAGTACAAAGATTAAAAGACAATACTATTGAAAAAATAAGTACAATAATTTGTACAAAATGTGCAAATTGTCAAAAGATTCAAAACATAAGACAGAAGTTAAAATGTGGAATTTTAAAAAAATGCAATCAGAATTAAGTTGTATCAGTTTAAAATAACTTCTATTTATTATAAGATTTTTGGTAAGCTTCATAGTAGCAACAAAATAAAAACTGATAATACAGGCACTAAAAATAAAATGCAAAGAATCAAATATCACTTAACAGTAAAGGAAGACAGTAAGCGAGCAAGAAAGAGTCTACAAAGCAACTATAAAACAACAAAATAGCAACTAGAAAACAACAAATTTGCTTAGCAGTAATTACCTTGACTGTGAATGGATCAAATTCTTAAATGAAAAATACCCAGAGTCATCAAATGAATTTTAAAAATCCAACTACATGTTGCCTACAAGAGAGTCACCACCTGTAAGTACATAAAAATAGGAATCAAAAGAGTATAGAAGTCATTGTACTTGTATCACATAAAATAGAGTTTAAGTCATAAACTGTAAATGGAGACAAGTCATTATATAGCAATAAAAGTGTCAATTCAGCAAGAAGATATAATAATTGTAAATATACATATGCATCCAATATTGGAACAATTACTCAAGAAAAAAGAAAGAAAAGAAATCAAAACTGGAAGTGAGAAAGTTAAATTTTTCCTACTTGCAGACAGCATGATCATAAATATAGAAAACCCTGAAGATTTCACACAAAAAAAACTATTGGAAACAATAAAAATAGTAAAGGTGCAAGAAACCAAAACCAACAAACAGAAATCAATAACGTCACTAGGGAATAATAGCAAACTATCTGAAAGAGAAATTAAGAAAACGATTCCATTTACAATAGCTACAAAAAGTAAAATACCTAATAATAAATTTAACCAAGGATGAGAAAGACCTCAACAGTAAAAACTATAAAACATCAATGAAGAAACTGAAAAGTACAAAAGTAGAAAGATACTTCATGTTCCTAGATTGGAAAAATTGATGTCATTAAAATGTCCATATTTCCTAAAGGGACCTACTGATTCAATGCAATCTCTATCAAAATACCAATGATATTCCTTACAGAAATGGAAAAATAAACCTTCAGATCTGTGTAGAACCACAAATGACCCCAAATAGCCAAAGCAATATTGAGTAAAAAGCAAATCTGGAGGTGTCACACTATCTGACTTCAAAATATACTACAAAGCTATAATAACCAGAACATCATGGAATTGGCACAAAAACAGATGAATTAATGAAACTGAGTCCAGAAAGAAATCCACACACTTATAGCCAACAGATTTTTGACAAAGATGCCAAGAACACACAATGAGGAGTTGAGGATTTAGCCCAGTGGTAGAGCACTTGCTTACCAAGCGCAAGGCCCTGAGTTCAAACCCCAGGACCCCCTCCCCCACAAAGAATACACAATAGGCAAGGACAACCTCTTCCATAAATTGTGCTGGCAAACTGGATATTCACATGAAATGAATAGAAACTGTACCTCTACTTCTCACCATAAGCAAAAGCCAACTCAAACTGGATTAGAGACTTAAGTGTAAGACCTAAAGTATGAACATCTAGAAGAAAGTACTTCACTATATTAATCCGGACAGTGCTTCTTCACTAGAAGAAGCACTTCACTATATTAATCCGGACAAGAATTTTAGATAAGATCTCAAAAACACAGACAACAAAAGCAAAAATAGACAAACAGGATAACACCAAATTAAAAACCTGTGAGGCAAAGTAAGCATCAACAGCGAAAAGACAACCTACATTGTAAGATACTCTCGGAGCCCTGTCCAGGGCTTGTCCTTTGTACTCTTAGGAATATCCTGAGGCGGTTGAGAAAGCTCACGGCCCCAGAGTCAAAGGTGACCCTGGGGAGCCTGGGAGAAGGGACATTGTCCGGAACAGCAGATGACTTGTAGAGGTCTTATCATTCCTTTCTGAGGTTTGTAAATTGTTGTGCAGCCTTGGTAAGATCTTAGTACGCTGAACAAATAGTTTATCGTTTACAACCTTAAAGTTTTGTTCCTGGCCCACTGACTTAGTGATAGATAACCTACACATTCCCTTCTGTTCTGTTTAGGTTCAAGAAAAACCATGTATTGCACATACCCTGCCCTATATGTTTTCACTGAAGAAATAAAATTTGCCTTAGAGTCTTTCCTCTCTGGCCCCCCTGTGTCTCACTGTCCTGACTCTCTTTTTTCTCCAGTGTCACTGCACCCCCGGTTCCCGGACCCCATAGGTCCACAACACAATGGGAGAAAATATCTTCAAACTGTATATACGACAAGGGGTTAATATGTAAATATGTAAGGAACTCAACTATAAAGGAAAACAAGCAAGTTTCTTAGACCCATATTTTTAAATGGATTTAAAAACCCTCAGTATATATTTTTCAAAAGATATACAAATCCTAACGGGTATATGAAAAAATGCTCAGTGTCACTAGTCACCAGGGAAATGCAAATCCAAACCACAGTGAGCTCTCACCCCATGTCTGTTAAAATGACTATTCTCAAGAAGACAAAAGCTAAATGTTGGAAAAGTATGTAGAGGAAACAGAACTCTTGCATATTGTTCGTGGGGATGTAAAATAGTATAGCCATTATGGAAAACAGTATAGAGGTTCCTCAAAATATTAAAAACAGAATACTATGTGATCCAGCAATTCCACTACCAGATAAATATCAAAAAGAAGAAAACCAGCAGATCAAAGTGCTATCTGCACTCTTCACAATAACCAAGCCACGAAATCAACCTAAGTATCCCCCAACGGATAAATGAATAAAGAAAATGGGATACATATACACAAAGGAATATTATTCTACCATAAAAAAGAACCAAACCCTGCTATTTGTGACATTACAAGTGAGTCTGGACTGTGTTAAGTGAAATAAGCCAAGCACAGAAAGATAAATAACTCATATGTAGAATCTTTTTTTTTTTTTGGTACTAGGAATCTAACTCAGGGCTTCATGCTTTCGAGGCAAACACTCTAAGCACTGAGCTAAATCCCCAGCCCATATGTAGAATCTTAAAAAGTTGATTTCATAGAAGCAGAGAGGAAAATGGTAGTTACCAGAGAACCGAGAGGCTAAGAAAGGAAGGGAGAAAGATGAAAAGGATGTATAATTCATTATAGAGGCATAATATTTGTAAAGTATGTGTCCAGAATGTAATAATAGAGAGAGAGAAAGTAGATAAAGTGATTGAAGCCGGAAGGTGGAGGAGAGAGAATCGGGGGCAAGGGATGAAGAATGACCACTAACGGTTATGGAGTTTCTTTTTCTGTGATAAGAATGTTTTAAAATTGATTGTGGTAAGTGTTGTACAACTCTGTGTACATACCAAGAACCATCAGACTGTGTACTCTAAATAAGTGAATTGTATATCAGTTATATTTCAATGAAGCTGGTTTTTTTTAAAAGAAGAAAAATAAATCTGTGCTTGCAGTGTAGAGAATGGAATATGGAAACACCAAACAAATCACTGGGATGACACTACAATAATCTAGGTGGGAAATGATGGCTTTGACCAGAATACTGGTAGGAAAGGAGAAAAAAAGCTATGTGATTCGAGAGGCATTTCAGAGCCAGAATCTACAGGAATCGTTGAAGAAACAAAGTCCAGTCTGATGGATAGTAATGGAGAGAACGAAAAAATTATTCTAATTCCAGCATCACTTACTCCCTCCCTGCATGCTTCCAGCCCCAGCCAATATGCCTGTCAAAAGTCCTTTCCCTCTTTCTCACAGTTCTCCTAGCTCATCCCCTGCTGCTAGTTGCTTCTTCATTAGACATTTATTAGAACGATCCCTCCAACATATATGAGCTACCGTCAAAAAATACAGTGAATGTTTAGGTATTTTTTAAATTATTACAGTAAAAGACACATTGCCATTAATCACCCTCAGAATATTCCCCCTCACTTCAAATACACTTACCATTGTTCTTGCCACTTTCTGAAGCAGATCTGCAAGGCGTCTTTCGCGGGTGTCTTTGGTTGCACTGTCGTGGCTACCTCGATGTCCTGAATCAGCTCGAAACATTTACCTTTCCTGGTAAATTTTGACCAGGGAAGAGCCAGAAGTCACAGTGCCACGTCCAGGGAGTAAGGTATATGAGGACACCCCGTAACGTTTTTACAAGCCCGCCTTTCTGTTGGACGGCACTTGGCAGCAGCAGTCACCGTATGTGTCACAAGTCATAAAGACTCTCGTTAAAGTGGACTTCCAGAAGCTCTCTAGAAAGTGATGAATGGCGGATACATGTGCTCAAAGCAAGGAGGAGCATTTCGAGGGAAATAAATAGCTATGTGTCTTTCACTGTACTAACTTTTAAAAATGTAAGCACTCACTGTACCTTTTGATTGCTCTTGTGTTGTGTCTGGAGCTTACAAACTGCTTTTACATGTATATTCTTCACTTTTCTCTTGGCAGTGTTAGAAGTGGGTTTTATTTTATTGTGTATATGAGGTTGAAACTCAAAGCGAAGATTCCACCAAAAGGTAGAGCACTTGCCAAGGAAGGAAGGAGGGAGGGAGGGAAAGGAGGGTCTTGTTTCTGACATAAACATGAGATTTTACTAAATCATGAGGCAGCATTGTTTGTTTAAGACTCCTCCTGGTTGGGACCCAAGGTCTGGAGAAAGGCACTTAACAATTTTAACTATGGTCCGCTTAAGGGATAAGGGACTATCCCTTAAAGGGAATGGTGTTGGAAATGGTTTCAACTTACTCATCCTTGAATCCCAAGTGCCTAGCACACTGCTTGGCATATTAAGTGGTGATTAAATTCAGTTGATTAGGTGATAAATGGGGGGGTGGTGAGAAACAGAGAAACAAAATACCAAGGAATTAATAGTAAAGATTTTGCCTCTTAGAAACTGGGTGACTTAGGACAGGTGACTAAACTCTCATTGTTCGCATCCTTGTTTGTAAAATAAGACCCAGGATGGTACTGACCTTCAATGTTTGTGGTGTGTGCTGAGTGAGTTAAGATGCCCAAATGTGCTTAGAAGAGTGTTGAGTCACACTAAGTCTTGAGGAAGTATTGCTGCAATTTTTATTAGTATGACTATGGGAAACCACACTGCTAAAAGGATGTGAGGGCAGAAATGAGAGATCATACAGAACAGGGGTGAGGAAGAGTCTGATGGAGACAGAGAAGCATCTCCAGTGCCATGACCTGAAGACTTCAAGCAAATATTTAAGCTTTTACAGAGCAAACTAAACACCATCATGTTAGGGCAGGAAATGGGTCAGCCAGAGCTGAACGGTAGACAGCAATGACTTCAGGAGTGTAAGCGAGGCGACAAAGAGGGTCACGGGAGACTAGAGGGGGTTGGGTGGGGAAGGGAAGTCCGAACAAGATGCTGGAGGAAGACTCCGAAGGGCAAGTTGGAGCCTGTGACAGCTTATCGAGATGTGTAAGTCAATGTATATGTCTGTACTCCATATACCTCTCTTCCACTATAAGAAGCTATTACGTTCGCTTCTTTCTGTTTCATTCTTCAGCTTTTGAAACTTCAGTTTTCTTCCCCTTTGGCCCTGAGAGACCAGTTTTTGAACTTAGCTATGCATTAAAATCACCTGTTTTGGGGGGGCTGTTGAGAACTTGCTCAGGGGATTTTTTCCAGTGATGTGGTAAAAAACAGAAAGCCTTTAGCTCAGTGCCTGACTCATAGCCAGGGGATTAAGCATGACTAGCATCATGTGCCTTGTTTGCATACTCATTTTCAAATCATACAAAATGTGAGTCAACTTCATTTCTCTTACAAAGTCTCACAAATTCAGGTGGAGGGTGGTGGAACAATAAAAAATAGGAAGACTGCAAGGTTTTGCAAAGAAATATAAAGCAGTTGCTTGCAGAAACATCCAGGAATACCTGAAAGGGAAGAGAGTCTGACAGGAAGTAAAGGAAAGAAGAGAGGAGGCCGAGGTGGCCCAGGGAGGTATTTACTACCCCCGAGTTACAGCAGAGGACACCTAGTATCCACAATGTCAGGTAACCAGCCCCCTACACCAGGCACAGGAGCCCCGGAGCTGCTGCAGGCCAGGGAGGAACAGGAGAGCTAAAAACACCCACTTTTATTCATCTCCTAGCCCTTCCGAGGGGAAATTAGAATGCTGCCTTTGTGTCATTTCAATTCAGTAGTGAACTGGATCTAATGAAAGACACAACAAAGCCAGAGCTTGCTAAATTAAAAGCTAGATTAACTCAGTTTCCCACATGAATGGCCACACTGAAAATTGGAAATGTTTTTATGGGGGGGGGTCACTAAATATTATTTCTATTTTTTTCTACATGTGAACAAGCAAGATGTAACCCGTCACTGGGAAAGAAAACAGTCAACACAAATCCTAGAAGGTGTCCATATGTTGCAATTATCAGAGAAGGACTTTAACACACTATTATAAATATGGTGAAGGGTATCATGGAAAATGTAAGCAACATGCTTGAATTGATCAAAAGTTTCAGTAGCAAAACAAGTAATTTCTATCATTTTTAACACCTACAAAAAAAGCCAAATGGAGATATATATATATATATATATATATATATATATATACATCCATACAAAAAAATCATGTGGTTCAACTTAAATATATACAAAAAGAGAAATAAGTTTGAAACCAAAAAAGAATTTTTCTCAATGGGCTTATCAGTAAGCTGAACACTGCAAAAGAAAGAATCAATGAATTTGCAGACATATCAATGGAAATTATATAAACTAAAACCCAAGAAGAAGTTGGAGAAATACAGCATGCGTGGTGTATGTGACAGTCGAAAACAGTCTAATACATCTAAAAGTGAAATTTGAGAAGTAAAGGGGAGACAAAATGTAGCAGAAGAAATATTTGAAGAGATAATGGTTAGGATCTTCCCAGAGATAGAGAAAGCTTAGTGAAACCCAAGAAGGATGAACACAGAGAAAACATTTGCAGGCATACCACAGTCAAATCAAAGATAAGAAGATAATACTGAAAGCAGCCAGAGGAAACAGATGTATTCCATGCAAGAGATGATGTGAACCATCTGGATTTTATCTGAAACACTAGAAGCTGGAAGACAGTAGAGCACCAACTCGAAGTTGCTAAAAAACAAACCAAAAAAAAAAAATCGAATTGACCTAGGACTCTATATGCAGAACAAAGTATAATTTCAAAAAACAAAATAAAAAATAAACAACAGGAAATGGGAAGATAGATCATCTACAAATGGGACGAGGATCTGTGGAAGAACAGGAAGGGGAGGGGAAGGTAAATAAAAAGAATTAAGATATGTTAAGGATATGTACTTACGCTCTAAGATGAATATAAACATTATACCATTCAAATGTGAAAAAAAATGAAGAGACTTTCAGATAAACAAAAGCTAAGCAGAGCTAGGGATGTAACTCACTGGTAGGGCGCTTCCTAGCATGCCAAAGATCCTAGATTTGATCCTTAGCCCTGCAAATCATCATCATCATCAAAGATAATTTCTTTCCACCAGATTCATACTCCAATAAGAAAAACTAAAATTTCGTTAAGTTGAGGGAAAATAATATCAGATAGAAAAATGAAGCTTAGGAAGGAAAGAAAGTCACTAGAGGATTAAAAATGTAGTAAATATAAAGCTTCTTCTTAAAAAAAAGGAAAAAGTATATATTTCCAATTGCTTATAAATTATAAATATGTTTATAATTGCATATAAAATCTTTAGATCTCTAGCAGGACATGGTGGTACATGCCTATCATCCCAGCACTCAGGAGGCTGAGGCAGGAGGATTGCATGAGTTGGAGGCCGGCCTGGGCTACATAGTGAGTTCATAGCCAACCTGAGCTACCCTGTCTCAAAAAACCAAAAAATAAAGTAAAAAGGCTGGGAAGAGATGGGAGAAGTATACTGTTCATTTGGTAGAACACCTTTTGAAGGTGAACCGTGACCAGTAAAAGGAGTATTACCAACTCCAGAGTAACCATAAACACAGAAGTACAACTCAAAAGAGATAAGTACAGAAAATTAGATAAGGAAGAAAGAATAGATTAACAAAGAGCTTAAAGGATAAATAGAAAATGAGCAACAAAATGAAGTAGCAGATTTAAACCCCAAGCTATTATATTACATTAAATGTAAATATTCTGACCATCTCATCCCCTGACTGCTCAGATATATAAATAGAAAAGAATGATAATAATATTCATCGAGCACTTACTATGCACTGGTTCCTGTGTTAAATACTTTATACTTGCACTTAATGTCAACAATAATCCTACCAGAGAATATTATCCTCATTGTACCTTGAGACTCGGTGAGATTTTATAACTTGTTTACAAACTGTACAGTTAGCTGAGTGATAGAGTTAGGATCTGAAACATCCATCTGACCCAAAACCATGCCACGTGTACGACAGTGTGTCGCTTGACTGCCACGTCTCACTAGAGTATTTCTCTGCTCAGCTAGTGACAGACACCAACTGTAGCTGAGGAAAATTATTTGGAGGCTGCTGACACTCGGCGTTCAAGGGAAGAATTATTTAAGGAAGATTGTTCAAAGGGCACACAGTTTATCTGTACTATTGTATCAGCCTGGAATGCAGTATGTACTCAACCCAGACCCCAAAATCCCGTGCACCTGGGTGGTATCATTTCTGCGTTCAATTTATTGTTTCTAGTGAATGTCAAAGCCTATATTGGATTAAAATAAGACTCAGGTAATAAGCCTGTTCTTCAAACCACAGAAGGTAGGAGTTCAATAAAGGAACTGGTTTGTTTTTATCTTTGATCACTGCGGACTGTGTCACTGACCAGAAAGTGTGAGCCCGTCTAAGGCCCCACAGCCAGGGTCATTTTAATCTGCATTTCCAGTCATTCCTGGCTCAATGGCGGATCCCCTGCCCTTCTGGAATCTTTCTTTTGTTCTTCTCTAGACTTATTCTCAGTTTCTTATCTTGCATTGCATATGTTCTTCCAAGTTACTCTTCCATAAACTCTTCAGGAAGAAGATTTAATATAAATATATAAATAATTTGAAGTCAGAGAAGGAAACCCATCAATATGTAGAAACAGTAGTGCGCTCTAGGCAGTGGAAATAGAGATTTTTAAACCTTGCTTCTTCATGCAGGATCCCAGTTCTCTGACCATAAACACATTTTTTTAATAAGTACGAAAAAAAACTTTGCAGACAAACTGTAAAATTCTAATTACATTTTGTTTTGAATATTAGTAACGTAATCCACTGGTGGAGGTTGAAGGTGAAGAGAGAGACATTTGTGAAGAGGTGGCCTGTGATATTGTCACTTTGACTGGGCCAGGCTAGATATCATCCTGCATGTATTTGTGAAAGTGTTTCGGGGATGAGATTAACATTTAAATCAGTGGAATTTGAATAAAGCAGATTATCCCCCGCAATGTACACGGCCTTCATCCAGTCAGTTGACGACCTTACTAGAACAAAGACTTCAGAGCAGGAAGGAACTGTGTGCACTGACTGCCTTTGGACTAGACCTGCAGTTTTTGTGTTGGGCTGCCAGCCTACCCTGTAGAATTTGGACTTGCCAAGTCTCCACAGTCATAGGAGCCAATCCCTTAAAATACATCTCCCCAAACATACGTCTGTGTGCCCTACTGGTCTGTTTCTTCGAGGAACTCTAATACAGATAAAACGAGTGTATGGGACAGAAGCATCAGTATTAAGATTTCAACTGTCTTTCAATTGATCTGCTGCACCAAGGAGTACTGTTCAGACTAAAGACCCATGCCTTGGACGTACGACCCATCTTTTTCTTTTTGTACAGCTCTGTACATCTTGTTTATAGATCCTTAGTGTCTTTTTTTTTTGTATGGTACATCTTGTTTATACACTACTGTAATTTTTGCGGATTATACTATACAGTACTATAGTTTTATGTTGTGTTATGCATTACATTGGTGCATGTAAGGGTTATGCAAATAAAAGCAAAGTCATCGAATTGGAGTTTCCTTTGACCACTTCTTTGTTCTGAATATTGTAGTATACATACTGTACACAACTCCCCATGTAGCAACTGATTGATTTAACAACCTAATTGAGGGAGGAGAACTCGGTCATTAAACTTAAACAAATGAGCATGACTGTGTCCCAGGAAAACTTTGTGAACACTGAAATTTGAGTTTAATCTAATTTTCATGTATCACGAATATCCTCTGATCCATCTCAGTGAGAAATAATGTTTGCAGTGGATTAGGGATGTCTGTGGTGGACATGGAATAAGGGCGACGGTAGCAGACCAGCTAAATATTCCCCAGCTCTGTCCTCCACCAAACCCGGAGTCAGTCTGCATTCTGTGAGCACTTAACACTGCTGCACACCACCAGGCTTTGAGATGTGACTACAATGTGTTTGCCTCTCTTCCTCGGTCAATGCCCAGTTGCCATCCTTCACGACCTGACTTTTTCTCTATAGCTTTCTCTGAGCATCTTCCTAGTCCTTGGGGCTAAGCAGGATTAATAATTCTCTCCACTGTACTTTTTACTGTTGCAATTAGTGTATTGATCTGGGTAACTGGGATGCTGTTCTACTAGAGAGATGTTCTTGGAGGATGTCTAATGAAGGAGACTGGCAGTGACTCTGGTGGGAAAAGGAAAATAGAACAATGATAATCATGGCAAGGGGAGAGAGGACTAGAAGATGAGAGACTATCTAAGATGAAGCAAAACAAAGGAAAGGTCCCCCCCACGATGAACATATCCACGAAGGTTAACTATATGATAGGCCAGGATATTGAGAACAAGATAAGTAATGAAGGAAGAGACTATAACCTGGGTACCACAGTGTATCTCCAGAAGTCCCACACTAAAACGAACTCTAAAGGGAGAAGGAAACTCATCCCAGATGGAAGCACAAATTGTAGGACGATGTAACATGCAGTGGAAAGGATAAAATTATGGGCAAATCTAAATGAAACACTGCCTGCTAAAAGCAATAGTAAGCATATCATGTGAGGTTTAAAATATAAAACTGAATTAAAATGCATTACAACTGTAGCTCAAAAGACAAGAGAGGAATAAATGAAGTTAAAGCATTATAGGATTTTTGGATTTATGATAAAATGGTAAAAAAACTAATAAGTATTAGATTTTAATAATGGTAAAAATACACCTAAATATTAGACTTTAATAAATACTTCAATAAATAATATTGTAATGTCTAAAGACGATAATTTAAAGTTTATAACTAACAAGCAAATGGTAGGATGAAAATTGAATAATAAAAATAATTCAAAAGAAGACAAAAAAGAGAGAGAGAGAGAAAATAGAACTGGGAAGGCAAAGAGAAAATACAAATCACATAGCAGAGTTTTGATTCCAGTAATGGCAAAATGTCTTGCCTCAGTCTGATCCTCCCATATTAGTAACTTTAAATTATTGGGAGAGAAACTCTGAGAGAAAATATTTATTTGAAGGCTTTGGCGCATAACCAAAAGCACAGAGAAAATGAGGGCGTTAACCTTACAAGAACTACCTGGGTGCAATTCATATTCAATTAGCTTAAGGACACTATCCAATTTACACAATGCACAGTGACCAAAATTCAAACAAAATGTCAATATGTCGATATCTAGAATTATAGAGGGCTATCACTACATGTCTTACACACATTGTAAGGATAGTAAGGGAATACAAAACACAATTTCATGCCAGTGAATTTTAAAAGCCTAAAGACAAGTTCCATGAAGGACACATTTTAAAAACAGACTCAAGAAAAAATGGAAAATCTAAATAACTCTATATGCCTTTCAAAAATTAAATTCATGATTTTTATCATCCCAAAGCAAAACCTCTAAGCTCGAAAGGTCTCATTGTTAAATTCTGTCAAACATTTAAAGAAAAAAATACCAATTTTCCATTATTCTTTCAGAAAATAAAGATGTGAACATTTCCCAATCAATTTTATGAGACCACAATTACCCTAATTAAAAAAAAAAACCTGAGAAACTGTAAGAAATCTACAGACCAATATCTCTCATGAACCTAGACACAAAGGTCTATTTGAAATATTATCAAGTTGAATCTAACAATATATAAAAAGGGTAAGACCGTATTTCTAAGGATGGTTTACACCAGATATGCAAAGTTAGCTCAACATTGAAAAATCAACCCTTGTAATTTATCTTATTAATAGAGTAAAAAAGAAAAAAACATGATTATCTCAATAGATGCAGAAAAAGCATTTTAAAGTGTTTTTCAATGATCAAATAGAATTCAGTGATAAAATGGAAACCTCAGTAAGCCCACAGTGGAAAGGAACCACCTCAAACTAATGAAGGTCATTCCACAAAGATAAGGTCACATCACACTTAACTGTAAAAACTAAATGCAATCTCCCTAAGATGAGGAGAGGGAATGTTGTCATCTCTCACAAATTCCATTAAATATTGTACTACAAGTCATAGCTCTACAGCATGGCAATAAAAGAAGTAAAAGGCACATATGTTGAAATAGAAGTAAAAATGTTTTTTTTTTTCAAAGATGACTTTACCATCTACATAGAAAGGCCCAAAACGCTTCAAAAAACAAAATCCACTAACACTGAATTTAGCAAGGATGCAAAAAAATAAGTTGTAGTTCTATATATTATCAAAAAAATCCAATCCAAATTAAAGTTTAAAGACAATTCCATTTATAATGTTATTAAAAGTCTTAAAATAAATTAAAAGCTCAATATTAAGATGTCAGTTCTACGCAGCTTGATCTATAGATTTCACACTGTGTCCACCAAAATAGTAGTAGATGTTTTTTATAGAAACTGACAAAATAATTCTAAGATTTATAAAAAAAAATGCAGAGGACTTAGTAAAGCCCAAATAATCTCAAAAAGCAGAACAAAATTGGAGAACTTGTGTTAGACAATTGCAGAATTTACTAAATAGCTACTTTCTATAAAGCTACAAAGCAATGAGATTAGTCATAAGCATAAATAAATCAATGAAACATAACAGAGTGCAAAATAGACATCAATATACAATCACTTAATTCTCTATAATGACGGCAGTACAATTAAATGGGGAAGGAACAGTCAATTCAACAAATGATGCTAGATGCTATATAGTGTGTCCAATGGAAAAAATAAAACTTGACCGTTTTGTGTATCTTTTACAAGATACACAAAAATTAAGTTAAAATGGACTTTAGGCCTAAGCACAAAACTAAAACGTCCAGGAAAAATATAAACTACCTTCATGACTTTGCAGTAGACTATCTTAAATACTGTTTTTAAAAAACACTAACTGTAAGGAAAATGGCAAGTTGTACTTTATTAAAATATTCTAAATTATGTTCTTCAAAGTTATGTTAATGAAACAAAAGAGCAAGGCACAGAGTATTTCCACAGGGAAAATATTTGCAATACCTATAACTTATAATATTGACAAGGAGACAACTCCATAGGAAGTAGGCAAAAGATTTGAAAAGACATTATAAAATAGGTACACAAATGACATAAAAAAAGATATTCAACATTGTTAGTTATCAGGGAAATGAAAATTAAAACTACAGGATGATACCACTTAATAACCCACAGAAGGGTGGCTACATTAAAAAGACTTACAGTAATCACTTGCCACCAAAGACATGGAACAACCAGAATTGTCACACGTTGTTGAGAGGAGTGCAACGTAGTACAACACTTTGCAAAACGATTTAGCAGTTTCTTTTCTTTTTTTTTTTAACCAAGAACATGTATTGAGCAGTTTCTTATAGACTTAAATATGTACCTACCATATGATCCAGTACTTCTTCAAATATTTATTCCAAAGAAACTAAGACATATATATACAAATAACTCATATCAAATGCTCACAATATTTGTATACATAATATCCCAAGCTGGAAATAACCTAAAAGTCTATCAACCAAGTAAAAAGACAAACAAATTACTACATGTGTACACAGTGGAGCGCTGCTCAGGATTTAAAGAGAACAAACTTCTGATAAATACAACAACATGGATAATTTCACAGGACATTACATTGAGCAAGGAAAGCAAGAAACAAAAAGTGTACACAGCAGGATAGCGTTCATATGAAGTCCAAGAACAAGCTAAGCTATATGCCTAGTGGACTAGTAGTCACACTAGCAGCCACCTCTGTAGGTTTAAAAAACAAAATAAGCCAGACACTCAGGATTTGCATATTGTAATGTGTGAAAAATATAACTTAATTACGTACTGCAAAATCATTTTAAGCCATCGCACTATACATCTTTGACAGTTTACCTGTTCCCTGCTTTTCTACTAGCAAAGGTAAGTGCTCTGTACTTGGCCAAGTTTTACACTGCTCCAAGTCCACTCAGTAATGAAATTCCTCGCTCTCTCCCTCACTCACTAGCAATTTAGTGTCTAGATCAAACGCCATTTGCATAGCAGCTACAAGGTCTGCTATATTTATTTTCTTTTTTTTTATTTTTTACCAAGAACATGTATTGGTACATTGTATACATAACGATTATATTCAACATGGTTATTTTGTGCCTGTATATGATATAGCTTAGTTTTTCCCCCCGTCTTCACCTCGCCTCCCTTCCATTCCCCCACCCTTCCCTATTTGTGACAGGTTTATTTACATTTTTCCGTTTTTTCCCTTTCTTCTTTCTTTTCTTTTTCCCTTCCTTCTTTTCCCCTTCTCCCTATCTAGTTCTCCTCTCTTTTGAATACTATCCTTTTTGTTTTTACATAATATCTATTATACCTCTTTGTCCTTATTTACACTTATAGTTTCTCTTATCAGAGAAACAATTCAATGTGTACTCATGAGTGTCTGATTTATTTCACTTAAGAGTATGTTCCATTTAGATCCCCGGTACCACAAAAAAAAAAAAAAGAGTATGTTCCATTTACCTACAAATGTCTCTACTTTATCCTTTTTATGACAGAGTATTACTTCGTTGTGTAGAAAAACCGCATCTTCTTTAGCCATTCATTAGTTGTTGGACATTTAGGTTGTTTCCAAGACCTAGCTATTATAAATTGTGTTGCTATGAACATGGTTGTGCATCTATCACTGTGGTATGATGATTTTAATTCTTCTGGGAAGATACCAAGCAGAGGAATAACTGGGTCAAATGGAACCTCTAGTTGTAGTTTTCTGAGGAATCTTCACACTGATTTCCACAGTGTTTGGACCAGTTTACATTCCCACCAACAGTGGAGGAGGGTTCCTTTTTCCCCGCAACCCCGCCAGCATTTATTACTGGTTGATCTCTTGATAATAGCTGTTCTTTCTGGAGTGAGATGGAATCTTAGCATTGTTTTGATCTGCATCTCTCGAATGACCAATGATGTTGAACACTTTTTCATTTATTTATTTGCCATTTTTATTTCTTCCTCTGAGAAATGTTTATTCATTTCAGATGCCCATTTTTGGATTGGGTATTTAAATTTGGGACATTTGGCTTTTTTGAGTTCCCTATATATTCTAGATGTTAGACTTTTGTCTGAGGGACAGCTGGCAAAAAATTTTTCCCAGTCTGTGGGTTTTCACTCGACTGTACTGCTGATTTCTTTTGCTGTGCAAAAGCCTTTTAATAGGATGTGGTCCCAAGCACTGATTCTTTGTATTGTTTCCCGTGCAGTCTGTGTTCTGTTCATAAATTTTTTTCTACCCCTATGTCTTTTGTTTATTTGTTTGTTTGTTTTAATCTCACAGAGATATTTATTTATTTACTTATTTGTGTATTTATTTATTTATCAAGAACATGTATTGGTACATTGTATACATAATGATTATAATCAACATGGTTATTTTATACCTGTACATGATGTATCTTGGTTTTCCCCTCTCTTCCCCTCCCCTCCCTTCCATTCACCCACCCCTCTCTATTTGCAACAAGTTTATTTACATTTTTCCATTTTTTTCCCTTTCATCTTACTTTTCTTTTAACCTTCCTTCTTTATCCCCCTTTTCCCTATCTAGTTCTCTTCTCTTTTGAATACTATCTTTTTTTTCTTTTTAACATAATATCTATTATACTCCTTTGTCCTTACTTACATGTATGGTTTCTCATATCAGAGAAACAATTTGATGTGTACTGATAAGTGTCTGATTTACTTCACTTAGGAGTATATTCTCAAGGAACATCCATTTACCTACAAATGTCTCTAGTTTGTCCTTTTTTATGGCAGAGTAGTACTCCATTGTGTAGAAAAACCACATCTTTAGTCATTCAATAGTTGTTGGGCATTTAGATTGTTTCCAAAACTTAGCTATTACAAATCGTGTTGCTATGGACATGGTTGTGTATCTATTGCTGTGGTATGATGATTTTAATTCTATTGATATGGTGTATTATATGTATTGATTTGTGTATGTCGAACCATCCCTGCACCCCTGGGATGAATCCTACTTGGTCATAGTGTATAATCCTCTTGATAATCTGTTGCATTCTGTTTGCCAGTATCTTATTGAGAATTTTTGCATCTAGGTTCATTAAGGAAATTGGCCTGTAGTTCTCTTTTTTGGTCGGATCCTTTTCTGGTTTTAATATCAGGGTAATACTTGCTTCCAGGAATGATTTTGGAAGTACCGCTTCCTTTTCCATTTCATTAAAGAGTTTGAGGAACAGTGGTATTAGATCATCTCTGAATTTCTTGTAGAATTCAGCTGTGAAACCATCAAGACCTGGACTTTTCTTTGTTGGTAGGTTTTTAATCACTTCTTCAATTTCAATGGCTGATATTGGGTTATTTAGTATTCTTATGTGATCTTGATTCAGTTTTGGTAGTTAATATGTTTCTAAGAATCTGTCCATTTCTTCAGTGTTTTCCATCTTGTTTGAGTATAGGTTCTTGAATTAGGTGCTGATGATGCTTTGGATTTCCATAGGGTCAGTTGTGACTTCACCCCTTTCATTTTTTATTGCATGGATTTGGGTCTTTTCTTTCCTTTTTTTTTGATAAGTTTGGTTAAGGGTTTGTCTATTTTATTTAATCTTTCAAAGAACCAACTCTTCGATTCATTGATTCTTTGTATTGTTTTCTTAGTCTTAATTGCATTAATTCAGCTCTAATCTTAATAATTTCCTCTCTTGTATGAGCTTTGGGTTTGATTTGTTCTTCTTTTTCTAGACATTTGAGGTTCAACATTAAGTTGTTTATTTTAGCTGATTCTCTCTTCCTGATGTGAGAGTTCAACACAATGAATTTCCCTCATAGCACTGCTTTCATTGTATCCCATAGGTTCTGGTATGTTGTATTGGCATTATCATTAAACTGTATAAATTGATTAATTTCTTCTTTAATTTCTTCTGTGATCCAGCTGTTGTTCAGAAGGATGTTATTTAGTTTCCATGTGTTTATGTGGTTTTTTTGGTTTCTGTTACCACTGAATTCCAGTTTTATTGCACTATGGTCTGATAGTATGCATGGGATAATTTCAATTCCCTTACATTTACTTAAACATGCTTTATGAGCTAGTATGTGGTCTATTTTGGAGAACGTCCCATGTGCAGCTAAGAAGAATGTGTATTCTGCTGTTGTGGGGTGGAACACTGTAGACATCTGCTAAGTCCATTTGTTCACAGATTTGATTCAGTTCTGATATTTCTTTGTTAACTTTTTGTCTAGCTGATCTGTCTATTTGTGACTGTGGGGTATTGAAGTCTCCCGTTATAATTGGGCTAGTATTTATTTGATCTTTTGTGTTCCTTAATAATTGTTTTATGTAGTTAGGTGCACCAATATTTGGTGCATAAATATTAATGATTATTATTTCTTCCTCTGGGAGTTTTCCCTTGAGAAGTATGCAGTGACCTTCTTTGTCCCTCTTGATCAGTCTTGGTTTGAAGTTCACTTTGTCTGAGATTAGGATAGCTACCCCTGCTTTTTTCTGGGTTCTTGTCACATGAAATACTGTTTTCCATCCTTTAGTTTTCAGTCTATGGATTTCTTTTTGAGTTAAATGTGTCTCTTGTGTGCAGCATATTGATGGATCTTGTTTCTTGATCCATTCTGCTAGTCTGTTTCTTTTGATTGGTGAGTTGAGACCATTTACATTGATGGTTGCAGCTGTTATATATTGACTTATCATTGTGATAGATCTTTTCTGTTGTTGGTTCTGTGTTTCACCTCAGTCTAACTGCTTGTCTTGCCTGGTGGCTTCTTTTTTATTAGTTTCCTTGTAATTATAGTTTTCTTTTTCCTTTTCTAGGATATCCTTCAAAATATTTTGTATAGGTAGTTTGGAGGTCATGAATTTCTTCAGTTGATCTTTGTCATGGAAGTATCTTATTTCATTGTTGAATTTGAAAGATAGTTTGGGGGCTGGGGATTTAGCTCAGTGTTTAGAGGTGCTTGCCTTGCAAGCACAAGGCCCTGAGTTCGATTCCCGGCACCAAAAAAAAAAAAAAGAAAAAGAAAAAAAGAAAGATAGTTTGGCTAGGTCCATGAGTCTGGGTTGGAGATTATTTTCTTTTAAGGCTTGAAATATTTTGCTTCAGGCTGTCTTTGATTTAATGGCTCGTGTTGAGAAGTCTGCTGTGATTCTGATGGATTTACCTTTATAGGTGATTTGGTTTTTTTCCTCTAACAATTTTCAGTATTCTGTTCTTTTGTTGAATTTCTGGAATCTTGATTATTATATATCTCTATTTTGTAGATTTATTTTGGTCATGGGTAATTGGGGTTCTATATGCCTCAGTTATCTGTATGTCAAGTTCTCTTCTCATGCTTGGGAAGTGTTTTGTCATTACTTCTGTAAATAATCTTTTTATATCCTTTGCACCGTCTCCTTCTTTTTCATTCATTCCAATCTTATGCCATTCTTCTTTGCATCATCTTGCAGTTGTTGTATTGATTTTTCATAGTCTCTAGCTATTCTTAAGAAGTTTTCCTTTTCATGGTCATGAACTACAGTACTGTCTTCTAGTTCTGAGATTCTGTCTTCACTTTCATTAAATCTACGGCGTATACTCTCTTTATTTCTTTTTTTTTTTCCTATGACGTATACTTTCGAGGGAGTTTTTGATTTCTTGGATATCTGCTTGGATCTGTTTCATGGGTTCCATTTCTTTCCTGAGTTGAGTGGTCAAGTTTTCCATTGTTTTTCTAAGTTCCTCTGTTTTTTAATCTGTGTCTACTGTAAACTCATAAGCAGGTCTTTCATTATGATCATCATCTCTTTCTTAACTTGCCCAATTATTTCCAATCTGATGTTTTCTATAGCCTCATCCATCTGTTTTTTAACTTTGGCTGCTATCATTTCTGAAAGTTTGGTCGGGTGTTTTCTGATTTCCTTCATTTCATTGTCCTCTGGATTTGTTCTGGGTGGGTTGAGGGTCTTGGGTTGTATTTTACTACTGGGTCTCATCATTTTCTTTGTATCTATATGTATTTCTCCCCTTTCAGCGTCCGTGTTGATTTTTGTATTTTGTTTATGGGAGATTACTTGAAGACAAATATCAATGATTTCCAAGGAGAATTCTTTCCTTTTAGTGTCTTCTAGGTATACGTGGTTCTTGGCTTTTGTGTATGTCTCAAGACCCTGGACTATGTTAATGATTTTTACCTCAGATAATTACAGTATTACCATATGAGAAAGTACAACTGGTTATAACCTGCATAACACCCTTGTTACACTAGTATATTGGCAATAGCAAATGCATTAATTACATTCATGAAATTGACTGACTGTGGTAACTACTAACTTTGTATCTTTAACGAGCAAGGTCACCACAGTTATAAAGCAGAATCCAATATAAACCAGGAATTTGTATGTAGTTGGTTTCCTGTTAGTAAAGTGGTTTTTACCTGGCATTTAGCAGGGGATAGTGAAGGATAGGAAAAGTTAGAGAGGTCAATGAACAGAGTTCTAGTAGATGCAAGACTTAAGGATAAAAGGATGTTACTTATACTTTGGTAAACTTGAGTAGATGGTTTAGGAAGCATGAAGGGCGGGAGTAGTGGGTCAAACCATGTAGAATCTGGGCAATATTCACTCATACGAAAAATGAAAGAGAGCAAGAAAACAAAAAAAAAAAAGAAAGAAAGAAAAATCAGAGCATTTGGTTGAGGATGGCAAGATATGAGCAAGGCAAGAGTCAATAAAAGTAAAAACCTAAACAGCAACAAGAAAGAATAGGTAGAAAAGAGAACACATCAGACAGGTAACAGAATGAATAAGAGAAAGAAAAAATAAAAGGGGAAACAAAACAAATATGTACATATATATAGTGGGATTTCTCTGATGTCCTGTGCTCTGTGGAGGTGCGCAGGCCAAAACCTGATTCTGTGCTTGTTAGCCCTGCCGAGTCTGCAGTGTTTAGTGCTGGGTACTGTGCTGATCCCGGCCTCCAGGCATGGTGTCTGGGGCAGTTTTCAGCCTGCAGCTCTCTGGGAGACCCTTGGCAGCCTGCCCACATCTCCTTACCCTTTATGTCTCTAAAACTTTCCTCAGTGGTGCAGGTATTGTTGGCTCTACCAGGTAGTGAAGGCTTGGATCAGAAGAGAAATGTAAAAAAAAAGAAAAAGAGGGATAGAGAGAGAGTGGCAACGGTGCCTTCTGTCCAAGATCTTTACCACATTACTTGAGTTTTGCCCTGCTGGTGCACAGGTGGAGCTGGCACGGATCCATGGCCCAGGAGGCTGCAGACTGGCCAGCTCAAGCCTCTTGGTCTGATGATCAAGCGCCAAGTTGTCCCAGGAAAGAGGCAGAGCCCGCATGGATCTGTGGTCTGGGAGGCTGCAGACTGGCCACCT
The DNA here is from genome assembly GCA_004026905.1 of Hystrix cristata. NCBI lineage: Eukaryota > Metazoa > Chordata > Mammalia > Rodentia > Hystricidae > Hystrix > Hystrix cristata. The sequence continues at coordinate 33,038 of PVJO010010462.1, forward strand.
CAAGCCTCTTGGTCCGAAGATCAAGTGCTGAGTTGTCCAAGGTCTGCTATATTTATAAAGCAGAATAAGTAAAAATATTCCATTGGAGTTCTTAGTTGGAAAATGTATGTCAGTATTTTTCCAAATCAGCAGAAACCTCACCTCTGATCTGTTGTTTGACTATGTAATAAGGATGATTCAATTCAGACCCATAAACAGAATAGTACCCAACACTAATGATCATTCAGAGAAGCCCACAGAGCCCAGGTATTTGAGAAAGCCATGGGATTAGTGCCTGATCTGCTGAGCTTTTCAAAGGCTTATGGGATTATTTGAGAGTTAAAATAAAGAATGCATTGCCCAAAATACTAAAATAAAATGGCAAGATTAGAAATTATGTTTAGTTAAATGTCTATAAAATGTAATATGTTTGTCAACTAAAAACTACCTCAACATAAATGTAAGTTACACTAAACATGTATATTTAGTAAAATATTAAGATGCATTTTAAAATGTTTAGTATGATGTAGGTTGAGCCACCTGAAAAAGATTTGCCTTAATAGCACAGAGCTTGGGAAACTATTGCCCTTATTACATGTCATGTTGTAACTTTCCTGTTAAATCTGATACTTGCCCCACTCTCTTCATGTTTCATGGATGTGCTGATTGTAATGGCTTCTTTCATTTCCACAGTCACAGGGGAAGTCAGTCTACATGGTTGTGGGAACCAGTGGAACTGGTTGTGGGGCTTATGTGTGTGAGCCCATAAAGAATCTCCAATGACCAGTAAATAAGCACCACCATAGACACATGTTTCTGCCTCTCCCTCCATGACACCCCTTCTGCCTGTGGCACATTTGAGTCCCTCTATTTCTTATTCTGCTGCTGTTCATGCCATCCCAAGATTTGCAAAGGCAACCAGCAGTTCTTTGAGTCACATTGTCTGGGTTCATGCCATTAAATTACTTTCCTCAACCCAGCATCGCAAATCCTGGAAAATTCCTATGGCATAAGTCATTTAAATATGTGCTACATTTTTTTTGTTTCCACTGACTTTCAAAGTGGAATAGAAGGAATATTCTTTCAGAATGGAAACTACATAGGCTTAGGAGTTACCCAGACCCACATCATTCAGGTTCATCCAGGGAAAGAGCTCTTAGGTCTTGGTCATCATGTAGCATAGGCTGGGGAGAAAGAGGACTGGGTTTGGAGTTCTGATCTAGGTCTTGCCATTTACGGGCTCTGTAAACTTGCATAAATCTTTTCTCTCTGAGCCTCCATTTCCTCACTTGTAAAATAGAAGAAACAAAATTTCACAGAGCTACTTTCATGAAAATTAGTAAGACTGTGTGCAATGAGATTAGCACAATGCCTGGCATGTAGTAAGTGCTCAAAACACTGTCAGGGAGGGGGAAAAAAAGATTAATGGTTGCCAGGGCCTAGGAGGAGTAGAAAATAAGGAGTGACCACTTAAAAGGTGCAAGTTTCCTTGTGGAATGATGAAAATGTTCTGGAACTAGATATGGGCCATGATTGTGCAATACCATGAATGTACTGAATGCCACTCATTGCACACTTTAAAATGATTAAAAGGGTCAAGTTTATATGACATGTATTTTACTACATAAGAAGAAAACAACTGACAGACCTCCTTCTCCACTCCGTGGAGGAAATGGGGAGGAGGAGAAAACTAGGACCTGTGAGGAGCCCTCCTATGGGGCCAAGAACTGAGAACCAAGACAAGAGCAGACACTTGAGTGTCACCACGGTCGGGCTAAGGGGGAGAGGCAGAGCTCAGGTTGGGTCATCGCTGACTGTGGCCAGAGGGGAGGGAGGGAAGACCAAAGGAGCAGGGAGATAAATGGCGCTGCCTTCCAGACTCCGGGAAGCAGCTATGTTCTGTAAACACCATCGTGGTGTGCAGAATGCAAATCATAGATCAGCAAGGAGATAGCAAGCCTAGAAAAAGTGAGTCAGAGGGAAAGGAAAGACGACATCACTCATCCACAAAGGAAAAAGGGCGACCACATGGCAGCATGATATAGTGCAGAGGGCTCCATCTGGGGCTTATTCGTAGGATCATCTCAAAGTGCACCAACATCGCCAGTGCCCAACACATCCCACACCCCCCATTCCCCTGGCCCCACTGGAATTTTGGTTCTGGACAATGTGGGTGAGGCACGTGGTGGGAAAAGGTCAGGCTTTATAAATTTACAGCTGCCTCCCACCACTTCACACTAATGACTCAGGAAAAGTCATAGAATTTTTTCTGTATCTCAATATTCTCCTTTGTGCAACAGGCAAACCTGCTCACCAGAGCTGTTAGGAAGAGTTAATGAAGAAGGCAGGTAAAGAACATGCTGCAGAGCAGGCTTTCAATAAGTGTGTGTTCTCTTTCTCTTTTTCCAGTGGCACATGATCATGAAACCATTTCCTTTTTCCATCAGGCCATAAAGCAAGAGCAGACACAGCAGTGGATTACGAGCAGAAAACGGGAACCATTTCCCACAATAAATGTGTGTAAAAGACTACATTTTAACCGGAGCTGTAGAAATACCTTTATTCATACTAGTCAAAAAATGGAAACAATCCAAATTTCATCGACAGTAAACTAGATAAATCAACTGTGGTATACGCTAAGTATTTACACAGCAATTTTTTTTAAACTACTGATACATACAGCAGCATGGATGTCAACTGACATTGTATTGAACGGAAGAAGCTGGACACAGAAAAGTACATACAATTTGACTCTATTCAAATGAAGATCATGAGTAGACAAAACTAATCAACAGTGATAGAGGTCAGAATAGTGGTTACCTTTTGGGGTGGGGGGTTGAGTAAGAAGGAGTACAAAAGAGACTTCCAGAGTGCTGGAAATGGTCTATATCTTCATTTCTTTGGTGATGTGGGTTTACACATATATAAAAACTCACTGAGGTATGTACTTAAGATTAGTGCACTTTTATTTTACGTTATACTGTAATGGGGAGAGGGACTGCCCCAAAAATCCACAAGGATGTAAGGCCACACTACCCAAATACCTGAAATGCCAACTCTGCAGTAAAAACCCTTTTAACTAAAAGTCCAAAGATTGAAAGAAAAAGTGAAATTTGCTCTTGAGGGAACCCAATTGTGAATGAAACAAGAATAACTGGCAGTGAGAAGCTGGTGAGGAAAGTGCTCTTGAGGGTTCCCTCAAAAGTGCTTAGTAAAAGCACTTTTTAGTTTTTCTTACTGTCACTTACACAGAGCTGTTTTAATTGAGTCTGTTTTTACAGGAAAAGCATGATTAAGCAGAAAGGTGAGTTGTAGAGTAGTATTCCAACATTTTTTATACTCTTTTACTCAAACATTATTAGAAGATCGACAATGTGTACCTTACAGTTTTTGCCTCTCTGGTGTTCTACACTAGCGTAATTGCACTTCCTAAACTCTTTGTCTGCAGCTATACTGAGCTGCTACCAGGGCAATAGAGGTGCCATTTTGACAGTCTTTGCAGTTTCCTAAAGATAGGACCCATAGAGGCAAAGCAGAACTAGGAAGACTTGGACCCACCAAGGCAGATTTCTCACGTTACCCAGCCCCTTTGGACATCTTTCCTATATACAAGGTCTTTCCACATTATGAGTTCCCCCTTTCCAAGACTCACGCCAGGAAATTCACTTTACCACCCTCTCTTGGAAAAGGAGGACGGACACATGAGCCAAGCTCCACCAATCAAATACGAAATAAATGTAGTTGTAAGTATAGGACAATGAGAAGCAGGCACCACGTAGAATCCATTTTCTGGCATTAGCTGTCAGTTTGGGGGTCGCAACAGTAGTGGGATTTTGGCAACAAAGGTGCAAGTTGAGATAGCTGCAACCAGTAGCAGTAGCAGAGGTCTCTTCGAGGATCAGTGGCCACTACTCCCAGACACATAGACTTCAAGCCTAATTCTCTGCCCCCTCGAAGGCTCCATGAGCTATGCGATGTCCTCTAATAAACCTCTTCCTGCTTCAAAGGACTAGAGAAAGTTCTATTGTTCGCACTGAGATTCAGTCAGAGTTCTCCAGAGAAACAGAACCAATAGAGTGTAAGGGCATATATATTATACATACAAGGGAAGGACTACACATACATGCCTACACACAGACACACATATGTCTACATATGTTGGAACTGGCTCACATAATTGCTAAGGTTGTCAAACTTGAAATCCATAGGGCAGGATGGCAGCTGGCAACTCAAGAGAAGCTGATGCTGCAATTGTGAAGAATTTCTTGTTTTCCAGAAAAATCTCAGTTTTTGTTCTGAAGGCCTTTCAACTGGTTAGATAAGACCCACCCATGTTTCCTAGGGTAATCGTTAAAGTCAATCAATTATAGATATGAACCACATCAACAAAATATCTGCACAGCTACACCTAGATTAATGCTTTATTAAATAACTGGGCCCTATCACCTAAGCCAAATTGACACAGAAAACTAACCATCACACCTACCAAACCCAAACTCCAGGAATGAGTGTTCAGAGTATGAACATTAAGATCCTTCACTCTGATGAAGCCTTCTCGGTGTGTTTGGCAGGTTTCCATTTGCAAGATTTCCATGCGCAGTTGTTCATGCCAAACAAAGTCCACCTAATCTAGGTCTCTGCATTCCAGAGAGGAGCCCTCCTGGGAAGCCATCCCATGTACCATGGCCGCAGCCCTTCTCTGGCCCCAACTGCCACCACCTCTGGGTTGGAACACGGCCTCAGCCTCTGTCCTTCCTGCTCCACTCTGCTATACACCCACCACAGGCTGCTCTTTCCAAAACACTAGTTTTATTGCATCTTCCTTGATTAACCACCCCACCTCCAAAACCATTATAGTCTTTCTATTTCCTTGAGACTGCAGCCATTAAAGTTTGTGTGCAAGCAACAGACAGCAACTCTGGCATAAGCAACTCAGCAGCCCACAGGACAGAAGGAAAAGCTAAAGTCCTGAGAAGGTCAGGAATTCAGACTTCCCTGGAAATCTGGGAAGCAGGAACTAATGAGCCCAGCTGCAGAGATGAATCAAAGTCAGGCACCTCAATCTCCGTGGAATTCCACTCAGGGACCAATTTTTAAGGACAAGGTATGTGATTGCCCAGGATTGAGTCCAAGCCCTACCTCTTTTCTGGAATACGCTCTTGATGCACCATCAAGGCTGAAAATAATGAGAGGGGTCAGGCAATTGGCAAAGTAAAGGGTGTTAGAAGAAGAGAAATAGATACTTGGCAAAAAAGTATAAGACGCAACCACTCCGTGCCCACTTCCAGGACTCAGTGGACCCTTCTACATCAGAGCAACTGGGGCAGCAGAGAAAAATTACGTTTTCTACATCCACAAGGCTAGGAAAGAAAGACTGAAGCACCTCTGAACCAATCAAGGAGAAACAAAGATTTTCTGAACTGTAGGATGATAGGCCTAGCCCCAAAGACCATCAGCTTGAATCCTGATTTCCCTCTGTTGTTTCTTGCCCGTAGTTCTTCCTGAGGGATGCTACATCCAAAGTGTTAAAGTCCTTTTCCCAAGCTCCTACCTTCCCCCTCGGTCCTTGCTTCTCTCTTGGCTGGATACAAGGATCTGTGTGACTGGGGAAAGGGTCTCAGTCTGGGAGTGGAGGGAAAGGGGACTGACAACAGATCCTGCAGCTCCCACTCTGGGCTCAAGAGTGAAACTGGGGCTGATGGAGCAAACCAAGTGAAAAGAAAAGTCACGCTCACCAGATTTATCCTGTTTCGTTGCTTTCTCATTTAGTGTCTCTTCTACCCCCACTGGAATGTGAGTTCCACACTGGTGGAAGGCTTATCTACACTGATCACTCACCGCTGTATGCCCAAGCCCATCACGGTGACTGGCACACATTAAGCACTTAGGAAAGTAAATTCTCGTGACTGAGTGAGCAGCTGGCATGCAAGGTGGAGGCTACACCCCACCTTCTGTCTTTGACTCTGAGCCAGACAGGCATAATCAGGCCTGGCACAGAGTCTAAGGCAGAGAGAGAGAGAAAGAGAGAGAGAGAGAGAGAGAGAGAGAGAGAGAGAGAGAGAGAAACAAGCTGTGGACTCTGCAGAGCTGGGTTCCATGCTTGGCTCTGGCACTTGTGGAACAGACATGTCACCTGACGCCCTGAGGTCCAGTTTTAAAATGGGGATCACATCACTTCATACTATTGCTGTGAAAACTAAATGAGAATTGAGTGTGTAGAGTTGGTGCGCCCTCCTCCACAGGTGCCCCTTGTCTCTGGTGTGTGCTCTGTCAGGAAGGGAGTTGTTTTATCCAGCTGGTGAGAATGAGCTGAATGCTACCTCTCCAGAGCTGGGGAATTAGGTATTTTAAAAAGCAGCAGGGAAAGGGCAGCGCCTGACCCACAAGGACAAATGAAGTATCAGTGGTGAAACGTGTGCACAAAGATGGGCCCTGGGGATCCCTGCAGAAAGTTGCATGCTGAGACTCTAGCATGCCTAGCTTACCGCTAGGAGAAAGGCTACTTCCGTGTTGCTCTGCATCTGGGGATGGGACCAAAAGATATACATAGCAAGCAACTTTGAAAAGAGAATTTTATTAGCTTCACGACAGCTGCCACAAGTCAAGACCTGGATGGGGACAGAGCTCTGGCAGCTTCCAGCCAACGGCATGGAAAAGCTCTCCTGTCCTCTCTGTTTCCTTGGACCAGGGTCAAAGTGGAGGTCTCAAGAGGAAAACCCCATTTCCTTGCCCCTTGGTGCAGGAACAGATTCAGGCAAAGCATTCTTGCTGCATATCAGGGTCTTCTGCCCCACAGCTATCTCACTGGACAGGAAAAGCAATTGAGTCAGCATTCTAGACACTCGGGTCTGGACTGATCTGACTTACCAGCCTCTGTTCTGGATCATCGACCATGAACACAACGTTCCAAATCACCAATCAGTCAACATTCTGGAAGACTACCCAGATTCTAGAATACCAAGTAAGAACCCCTTAAATTTTTAGGACCCCAGGAACTCTATATTCTACAACATCTACATTTCAAATCAACCAGAACTCTGATATTAGTTTGTTAACCAGGAACCCGGTGTTCTGGTGAGCCCAGTGAGAACCAACCCCTCCTAACATTCTGAAGGGTTAACAAGGAATTCAGCATTCTAGAATCACAAAAAACTCCACAGTATTCCAGAAAGAGGTGAGACTCAAAGTTCTAAAAGGCAACCCAACACTCACCATGCCAAACCAGAAAACCGATGCTTAAGACCATCAACCCTGGTCTCAGCATGTTGGTGTCATCAGCCCAAAGCTCTACCCTCCAGAACGCCTCTCACTGGCCCCCTCAGAGTTCCGTGGATGGTCGCTCCACAGTAGACCCATCGTCCTCACTGGAGCTGGGCACGCGGAAGGAAACGTAGGGACAGGTCTTGGTGTTGAGGCAAACTAGCTTCTTCAGTGTGGCCGTGTTGACAATGTTGAAGCCCACCTCACCACCAAATGTGCTCGGCTTCCAGTACTCCGGAGAACAGATGGGATTCCCTAGCAGGCCCTTGAGGGAAAAGGGAGCCCCGATCTCGATCATGCTCTCCCCAAAGATGGAGTTCGGTAGGCACTTTTCAAGAAGCAACCCCGGGTAGAACTCTAAGGCATCGATGTCTCCGTATAACTCCTCCAATTCAGCTGCCATCTCCTTGTCCCCTACAAAATGGACAGGCTAGAGTCAGAGTTGTGTTACCATTAAGGTAAATCTGCGGGAGGAATCTTCTATGCCTACCTTGTTTCTGGGGACAATAGAGATTCCGGAAGAACAATTTGAGCGACTGAGCAATTGTCTTAAAATCTGGCCTCACTGCTGCTGGGAAATGGTTGGGAAGGAAAACACAAATGTGGGCCCTTGTCCTGGTCTGAGTCTAGGGAAGAAAGATTCCAGGGGCCTAAAATCGCCACCGAACAACTCATTCCCTGTCTCTGGGCACTAAATACCCAGCCATTACAACAGGGAGGATGTTGCTTTCCTTGCTTCTTTCACACGTGAATTTCAGGGTCTTCTCGTGGTCCAAACCCCTGTATTACGCTAATGATCAAGGATCTAATATAGTGTGTCCAAGTTTAGATAAATACCAGGACAGTCTTCTTTCTGCCCTGCCAGAACATTTGTTGTGCGGATTGAATAGCGACAAAAATTACTCTTCCAGGATCACGGGGAACTTAGCACTGATCCCAGGCTCTGCTCCAGTTTAGGAGTCACACAGGTTTGCAGACAGTGACCAAGGGGAAGCACACATCTTCCCTACCTGTTCCCTCAAATGCAACCTCCCTAGAACATTGTAGAAGGGTAATGTCACATCTGCTTCAATGGCTCCTGACTATCTGACCAACATCTGTGGACCTCGGGGACTCCGTGTGTGTGTGTGTGTGTGTGTGTGTGTGTGTGTGTGTCTACAGATTCTTGGGTACCACATCCTACAGAAGAATCAGGATCTCTGGGAGAGGCATTTGAGATTTGGGGGATTTTTCTGTGTTTTGTTTTTTGGGGTTTTGTTTTGTTTTGATCCAGGGGATTGAAACTAGGGCCACACATGCTAAGCACATGCTCTACTATTCAGCTCCACCCCTGACTAGTTTTGATATTTTAATTCACTTTCAAATTATACAGTTGGTCCATAAATGGGTATTTCAAAACCACTACATGGGCTAAAACTTAAAATCTTTAGCACAGAATCCAAGACTACAACACAGTTTGACGCCAACCCTCCCTCACTGACCAGCACCACCCCAAACAAAAGCACCTTGCTCCACCCACATCTATGACTGCTCTCCCAAACGGACACCTGCTTTCTAACCTCTATCCCTTTCTACTTCCTTTTGCTCCTCCTTCTATTCTCCAGCTCAAACATTCCTATTAATCCCTCAGACCTAGATGAAAAGTTCCTTTTCTCCCCGAACAGGGATATCTGCCACACTCGCTACTCCTTAATTCACACAGTCACAGTCCTGGCCATGCGTACTGTCCCATTCTGTTTGTTTCTGTCTCTCTCACTTTCCTGCAAGTCCCTCAACGACAAGGACTGTGTCCGGAGAGCAGCCGCTCACCTGTGAGCTCCTGGAAAGAGGTGTAGGGCTTCATGTTAAATCTCTTGCGGTACTCATTGAACGGCTGCAGCCGCATCTCTCGAGCTTCCTTGATGACCTCCACAGCCACATGCAGAACATGGTGGTCTATGTTTCTACCCCCACCGATCTGCCGAGACATAAGCACAGCTGTTGGACTGAGAGCCGCGACAGACTGCGGTGGAGGCTGTGTAAGGGCCTGTAAAGAACGTCAAGTCGAGTGTTTTCTGCCTGGTCAGAGAATGGTGCAGACCAGAAGCCATGACCTGGGGGTTCTGGCCCTAGGCCTTGCCACCTCAGGCTCTCTCCAGGACACTCTGGGAGTCCTGGCTTCCCCAGTACTGAAGTATGTAGTGGGCCAGGAGGATCTACTTAGTGACTCAAAAGCTACCCTGCTCCCCAGTCCTTTGAGTCACACTATCAGGTGCTGTAATCCCTTGTGAAGAAAGCAAAAATAGGACTCGAAGCCAGGTAAACTGGTAAAATAAAAAAGGCCCCAGAAAACACTTCTGATTCATATCACTGAAGGAGCACCAGTCTAAAGAGAGCTCTGTTCCTCGGGTAATGTTAACAGTTTGAAGAAAGTATAAACGGGCAGGGACAGAGAAAAGCATAGTTGAATAAAATCATACAACTTAGAGCAAAGCGAGGTTGAAACAAAACAGGCAGAGTCTGGTACGGATCCCAGCTCAAGCATTTACAAGCTGTGGTGCTGCTGTGGACTGAGCTGCGCCCCGCTTGAGGCGCCGACCTGTCGCACCTGTGAATATGACCCTATTTGGAAACGCAGTAGTCCCCCCTTATTGGTGGTTTTGCCTCCACAGTTTCTGTTCCCCACAGTCAACTGTCATCCAAAAACGTCTAATGGAAAATTCCAGAAATTAAAAAAATTCATGAGTTTTAAACCATATGATGTTCTGAGAAGCGTGATGATATCTAGCATAGTAGCACTTGTTCCTTCCAAGGGTGTGAATCATCTCTTTGCCCAGCATATCTACACCATACAAGCTACCTGCTTGTCAGCCATTTATGGCAGCAGCTGACTCGGCTGTCAGATCAGCTGTCATGATATCTCAGCCCTCGTGTCCAAGCGACCCTCATGTAGTAAACTAAGCCTCCATCGTATGCCTGTGTCCTGCATCTCCCTTCAGCCCACCACACAGGCACCAGATCATCTCACGTCACCCCAAGAATGAGCACAGTAAAATAAGATATTCTGAGAGGAGAGAGACAGATTGGGGGGAGGGCGGAGCTATATCAACATACTTCGTAACAGAATATTACAGAATGTTGTTATAAATATTCAATTTTACTAGTGGCTACTACAAATCTCTTACTGTGATTAATTTATAAATTAAACCCTTATTACAGGTTTGTGTGCATCGGGAAAAAATAATATATATTGAGTTTAGTGCTATCTGCAGTTTCAGCCATCCACTTGTAGCCTTGGAACATACGCCCATGGACAGAGGGACTGCTGCAGGGTGTTTGCAGACGGAACTGAGTTAAGATGAGGTCATACTCCATTAGGCTGGGCCCCAGTCCCCAAGATGAGAATGGAGACACAAGAGCACCATGTGACGAAGCGGGCAGAGATTGGAGTGATGCGTCCACGAGCAAAGGAGCATTAAGGACTGTCAGCAACCACAGAAACTAAGAGAAAGGCATGGAACAGAGTCCTCCCTAGAACTCAGAGAGAGTCTGGCCCTGTTGCCACTAGGTTTAGACTTCTAGCCTCCAGAACTGTGAAAGAATAAATTCCTACTTTTTTGGTTTGGTTTAGTTTGGTTTGGTTTGGGGTTTTCAGCGTTGGAGATTGAACCCAAGGTCTTCAAACTAAGCCCTGTCATTTTTAACGGTTTGTTGAGGGGGGTGGTTTGTTTTGTTTTGGTTTTGGTTTGGTTTGGTTGAGATTGGGTCTTGCTAAATCACTAAGTTGCCCAGGCTGGGTGGAATTTGTGGTCCTCCAGCCTCAGTCTCCCAGTGTGTTGGGATTACAGATGGGCAGCACCACTCCCAGATGAAATGTCTGTTGTTTTAAACCAGCGAGTTTGTGGTGCTTTGTTATGACAACCCAAGAAAACAACTCCAGGGACATTGGGCAGTTAGTGAGACTAAGTTTGCGTTTCCTTATATGTAAAAATGGGGAAGGTAAGACCACCCACCTGATAGGGTTCTGGTAAAATAAACGAGATAAAAGATGCAAAGCAGTTCCTGCAGCGTTGGTCACAGGGTAAGCCCCAGGCACGATGATTATCACAGAAAGTCCTGTCTTACCACTTCTCACGCTCTTGTTAATATCCTGAGAGTCAGCGCACTTCTGTCCTCTTGCCTTGTGCCATGTTCAGTGCTGGGCCCTTTTCACAGTTACCATGCTCATTTCTTAAAAATGCTCCGGAAGCCAGAGAGCGCCGCACAGAGGCTGTTGTCTCTGTTCGTGTTTGTGCCTCGTGGGGAGGCACGGAGGCCACAAACCAGCCGGCAGGCGTTGGTGGCAGCGCATGCTAATTCTAGTCAAATTACCAGGTGGAGCCCTGACTCCGTTTGGAGTCTAGACTTTATGACAAGGCTTGGGGATGAGGACTGGAGGGCAGCAGGGGGCTGAAGAAGGGAAAGAGAGACGCAGGGAGCTACAACCAAGGAGACGGGAGCTTCCAAATGTGGAAAGAGAGAGATTTAAGAGGGATTTGGGGTTAGGGATTTAGCTCATGATTAGAGTGCTTGCCTAGCAAGCGCAAGACCCTGAGTTCGATCCCTGGCACCAAAAAAAAAAAAAAGTAGTGTTGGCCAGAATTCCAGGAAAAGAGGATGTGTTAGTTTGCTAGGGCAACCATGACAGAGTCCTATGACGGGGTGGCTTAAATGACAGAAACATATGAATTTTTCAGAAGACACAATTTAGCCCATGAACAGAGACTCTGATTTGATAGGCAATTACTATAGCAGGCTTTTCATATATATTACTGTACCATGAGTGCCCTCCAATTACCAGGCCTCCTGCTGTCCTCTCTATCTGGAGCACAGTCATCCTCTGCCCCAGGAAATCCCTGTCCATCCTTCTAACTTCTGCCCAATTTCTGTCATTTCCTTTCCTTTATCCCTGATCTCTGCACCAGAAGCCCCTCTGAGTTCCAGAGCACTTTCTGTATTTTGATTCTTAACATGTTCTTTTAATTCTTCTGCCTCTCTAGGCACAATCACCCAAAGGACTGTGGACCCGAGAAGCACCTTGGCCTTGTTCTTCACTCTATCCCCAGCGCCTGAAGAAATGCCTGGGATTTTCCAGTGAACAAATGAACAAGAGAAGTCACGAGGAGGGCTTACAACCACCTGGCAGAAGTGACACTTCTCCCGCTTCACAGAAGAGGGAACGAGAATTTGGACCGAGTCTGCTGGATCCCAGAACCCACATGCCCTCAGGCTTGCTCCTCCGAAGCTTACCCGGCCAGCAGGCTGGCGAGAGAAAGCATCCACCAGGGCCTCGACTCCATAGTCCACTAGCATGGAGGTATTGAACAAGAACTGCTCGTAGCTGTACTCCCGGGAGCCCACCGTGAAGGAGTCGGGCATGAGGGGGTGCCAGTGGTAGAGGTGGTTGAACTCCACGGCAATGCGGTTGCGGTACTGGAACTGGGCTCGAAACAACAGCTCCGGGTCAAACTTGAGCTGTAGGAAGTAGCCACTCAGTTGCTGCACGTATTCCTCAATGACGATCTTGATGGTCTCGCCTGCACGGGGGAGGATGGGAAACAGGATCAACGGGGCACAGTGAGTGATGGAGACACCCAACCCGGAAAGCAGGCGGACACATGAGAAGTGCTTCGTTTGTGTCTCCTTATGGTGGTGGTTGTTAATTTCATCTCACCACTTCCACTTGGTTTCTTTGTAACAGGATGTGAAAATGGAACTTTTGACTCAGGTTTGTCGATGGTCCCAAGTCAAGAGCTCTGCTATTCTCGCATTCAAAGGGAGCTTTAGACCCCGCCAAGCAACACGTGCAAAGGAGGTGTCCAAGAATTGGTTCTTTGACCCCAAGTGACCACCCTCCACTGCCCAATAAAACAATTTGGAGATATCTGGAAAGATAGAAAAGTGGGAGACTGACTTGGCAAGGGCTGTCACCATGCTGGTACCCTCGGTGAAACAGAGGGCCTCAAAGAGACCACACTCACAGCTGCTATAGCAGCCAAATGGGACCATGAGAACAGGTGTGCTTAACCCTAAGCATATTTGAAAAAAATATATTTCTTATATGTTCATATATCAGAATTCTGATGGATAGAATTCTCCTCTGCCCCCTCAAGAACCAGCTATAATGCAAACATCTGGGGAAGAAGCAAACCGAACATTCCACAACAAAATGAAAACTGGTCAAGAAGGTATTAAAGAAACTGATATCTTGTCCAGCCGGCTTCTAGTAAATTGACTCAAAGCCACAAAATTTGGTATCAGTTGACCCATGTCCAAATCTCAGCTTCATCACTTGTAGCTGGCTCGCCTTAGGCCCGATTACTTAATTTCTCTGAACCTCACTTTCCTTATCTGTAAGATGTGGAGTGTTATTAATTAATGTTGGTGTAATGTTTACTGGGTGGTGTGAAGCAGACAATGAATGCATCTAAACTGATGGCCTGGGACTGGGCAAAATAGGCAATGTTGACACACTGGCCGGAAGGGGGAGTACTAAGCACAGGTGTAGGAGCTGAATCCCCTCCCCACACACTTGCATGTCACAAGAGACCAGACTGAGGCTTGTGACCCCTCTCCACTCAGAAGGGAAGACCCCTCGGAATGCACTGGTAGTAGCATAAAGTTTGGTGGCAGCCGGACCTAACTCAAGTCTCCCTCTGCTGAGCGGCCTTGGAGAATTCACTTAACCTCTCTGAATCTTAATTTTCACAAAGTTAGTCACATTTGATTCAAAAGATTAGCCAGGTATGATGCTGCATGTCTGTAATTCCAGCACTCTGGGAACTTAAGACAGGAAGATGAAGCTCAGCCTGGTCAACTTAGTAACTTAGATCTTGTCTCAAACTAAAAATTAAAAAAAAATTAAGTCTGGAGATGTAGATGAATACAAAGGCCCCAGGTTTACTATCCAGTACCGGGGAAAAGAAAGTTATTAGGAAACACTGGATGGACCATGCCCGAGGAGTCTTGCCTTTGGTCACACACCAGCGTGCTCTGGTCAAGGTCTCTGCGATGCTTGGGACTCCGGAACCAGCCCCTCCACCCTCTTCAAGCTATTCCTATCCCCGATGCCTGGCTTTTCCTGGCTCCAGTGATTTAGGCAGTATAATTGGGACCATCCATGCCCAGCGGTGCCCAGAAGTAGGAAGAGGAAGTTACGAGTGACTCAGAGAGAACACGGTCTGGACAGGGATGTCAGGGTCCAAGCTCCCAGGCAGGAAACCATCTGACATTTTAGGTTGTAGACGCCCCCAGAGGGGACACAAAAATATCCTACCTCTGAGTCACCTACAAGCTACCAAACTCCAGAAAGGCAAATACATGCAGAGTGGAAAAACAAGAAGGCTCCTGGAGACTGGGCAAGCTGGAGTTTGACTCCGTATGTCCTGGAGACACCAAATGTGCCTCTGGGTGCAGCAGGAGGAGGAAACTGAGACTTGGGGTGGCTGATCAGATGTGCTGTGAGTCACCCGGCTAAGAATCAACCATCACAGTCCCTCCTTTTTTGAAGGCCTACTGTGTGTTCAGTGCCTTCCCATTCATCATCTCGGTGACTCCTTACGACTATCATTCTGCTCCAAACACAAATTTGGAAATACAGGCTTACAGACCCAGAGGGGCCTGCTTGAGATCTCACAGCTGCAAAGCACACAGACAGGGCTGGCTCGGAGCACTCACCTATGAGGATGAGGCGGGTGGTCTGGAAGAGCTGTTCGTCATCCCAGGTGGGATGCTCCGCCTTCAGCAGGTCGCACACACGGTTGTGCTCACGCAGCCAGAGTGTGGCATAGAGCATGAGCCCTGGCAGCAGCCCAAACACCTCTTGGCCCACGGCCATCTGGTTTTGGGGTGGGACGCCCCGTGGGTAGTGCATCAACACGGGCGCCTCTTCCACTGATGGCGGGTACACCTCCCCATCCAGCACCTGTGGGACGGGGCGGCCTGGCAAACTGGGCTCTGGGTACCCAAATCTGCGCCCCACTGACTCTCACCGCTCCTGTCTCAGCTGCCTGTCCTTCTTGGTCATACTGCTGGTTCTGCCTCCTGAATCTCTCCTCAAATCTGTCCCCAGCTCTCCTTCTCTGTTACCATCGCCTTGTCCTACCCTGCCCCCATCCTCCTCCCTATTCTTGTCCCCGAGTGGGCTCCCTGCATCCACTCTTGCCCCTGGACAGTCCATTCTCTATACTGGAGGTAGCACAATCTTTTTTTTTTTTTTTTTTGGTACCGGGAATCGAACTCAGGGCCTCATGCTTGCAAGGCAAGCACTCTAACCACTGAGCTAAATCCCCGGCCCAGTACAGTCTTTAAAAGACTCAAATTTAGTATCAGACACTGGCTCGAAAGCCTTCCAAGTCTTCTCTCTGCTCTTGGAAGAAATGAGAAATCCTTAACACAGCCTCCTGCAGACTTCTCCATGTTCTCCTGGTTCGCCTGGAATCATCCTCATCCTCAACCCCTAGGCCAGCAAACAATCCCATTCTTACGCGCCCTCCACATGGCCCAAGGTGCTTCCTCACTCCAAGCCTTTACACACGCTACACCTTCTACCTGGAAAGTCCTCGCCCGCGCTTGGCCTCCTTAATATTGCCTCATTTTTCATGCAAATTTCTGCTTCTTTGTAACCTCTTAAAGAAGTCTTTCTCAGCCTCTGGACCCTCTAGTGGTACCCACAGCTTCTCCTTGGTGGCCGTCATTGAAAGTGTCACTAGTTACATGGCAGCTGTATTTATTCATTAAATATACACTGCCACACTATGTTATGCCAAGTACTGTTCTTAGCCCTAAAGATTCAGCAAAGAACTTTGCTTTAGTTTTTGTTTGTTTAGATTTGCACAATCTGATATGGTAGCCACTAACCACATGTGACTATTGAGTATTAGAAATTTGGCTAGTGTGAGTGAACTGAACTTAATTTACTTAGATTTTACTTGATTTAGATTTAAATTTTAAAACCAATACCTTGGCTACTAGAAAACCTTTAAGTATGTTTGCAACAACTCGGGTCATGAATCTACTTATTCAACTAATAAATTTTATGAAATCAAAACATAGATCAGATATCACCAAAGAAAATTTAGCATTTAATTGAAATGTTCTGTAAATATAAATGGATATCCAATTTTGAAGATTTAGTGTGGAAAAAAATGTGAGCTCTTCCATTAATAAATTTTGTATTGATTAATGTTGAAATGATAATACTCTGGACATAGTGCATCAAGTCAAATATATTATTAAAATACACCTATTTCTTTTTACCTTTTCTAATATGGCCACTGCAAAATTTTCATTACACGTGTGGCTCACATTATATTTCTTTTGGACAGTGGTGATTTAGACAAGAAGTCTCTATGGAACTGATATCCTTGATTTATGTTCGTGACCCCGATAGGCTGTGGGTCTTTGAGAGCAGGGTCCATAACTATGATGGTCGCTGTTCGATCACTTGCTCAAGGCACATCGCAGTGCCCAATTAGCATTGCAGAATAATTAAGTGAATAAATGCAGGCAGCAAATTTCCATTTCCTATTGAGCTCCAAATCCCCCTCCCCAGTGGATCTGGGAATTCATATCTACTCCTCATTTGGGTTTATCACCTCACCTGCTGGTACATATCTCCAGTTCACACAGCTGGTCCTCCCAGCCCCCTCCCAGCAGTACAGGAAGACCACGGGAACCCCTTCCCACAGCCCACCCCCAAGCCCAGCACTACCTGGTACTTGAGTTTCCCATCCTTAAAGAGCCGCAGGTGATACTGACGTTCCAGATTATCTCCATAAATGTGGCCAAGGTCTACCTGAAGACAAAGAGGTCCAGTCAGATTGCCTGGATTCTGCCCAGCCAATGATGATCTGAATGTACCAAGTTAGGTCCACAGCGGTCCTGAGTCCCTCCTTCCTCAGTACTTACCCCATGACCCAACGCCTTGGTGAAGCCAGGACCCATCTTGCCGGAAGTCTTGAAGAACTGGTGGGTGAAGTGTTGTGCAAAGAAGGCAAACATGAGGTTTGTGCCTTGGGGATCAGGGATGAACTTCCTCCTGAGCAGGAAGCGATGGCCCAGGAGCTGGGCATCTGGCAGCTGCTTCTTCCCTGGATGGGTAGGTAAGAAACAGCGGTAGCTGCCTAGGTCCTATCTGGACCTTCCTGCCCTGGGGACTTCTGGGTTCACCAGGCAAGCTGGTCCAAAAGGGAAGTCAGAGTGTCCTCTGGACCACCACAGGTAGCCCTGGTACCCTCTCTACCAAAAGCCCTAGAAGTGTTTATGGGTAAAATGGCATGATATTTGGAATTTGCTTTTAACTAAATTTCAAAATGACAGGGGACAGATGAAATAAGATTCACAACTTGTGGGTAAATGTTAAAACTGGGAGATGGGTACATAGTTCATTATACCTTCTTTTCAAGTTGTATATATTTATATAACACAAATATATTCAAATTTGTGCATATTTACAAATTTTGCATAATCAAAAATTAACCAAACTTAAAAAAAAAAATCTTGGACTCCCTGGCCCTGGGGCAAGATAGGTTGTGTTTGCAACTGGCAATGTCTTTTGCTACCTGTGTGAACATGGACAAATCATCTCACCTCTCTGAGCCTCAACTTCTTAATGTAAAATAGGCAGCTGTCACCTATCTTACACAGTGGATCTGAAGATTATGTGAAATGATACAAGCATGACAGAGCACTGGTGCATTCCAATCTTTTCAACCAAGAGTCATCAAACTTGTTTTTTAAAAGGCAGCTTGTAAATGTTTTGGGCTTTGCAAATCATATGATCCCTGTTGCATCTATTCAATTTTGCTTTCATAGCAGAAAACCAGCCATAGACAACATGTAAACAAATGAATGCGACTGTGTCCTAATAAAACTTTATTTACAAAAACAGGTGGGCTGGATTTTGCTTACAAGTGATAGTTTACCACCATATTTTAAATGATGCCAATCTTTCCACGTCTGGGTTAAAGACAGTAAGTCATTACAAAGCAGATGTCTGGGAGCTGGGGATTTAGCTCAGTGGTTAGAGAATTTGTCTTGCAAGTACAAGGCCCTGAGTTCGATCCCCAGCACAAAAAAAAAAAAAAAAGCAGATGTCTGTCATTTTGAGAATAAGTATGGAGAGACTTTGCTTAATTATGTCAATGCCAGCTGAGTTGGCACCCAAGCCCTTAATAGAAAGGAACAATGAAATTTTTTGCGATAAAGACATCCCTTCACCATACTTCACGGGAGGGCCAATGTTAAAGGTTCAGGATCAATACAAACTCTTTGCATTGAGATGGCCAACTGCATTTCTCTGGCAGGAGACAGTATCAAGCGTCCTAAAAGGCACTCATGAAAAGAAAAATAGAAAGGAGCAGTGTGTAGTTCATAATTTGGAATCATTGCTCATTGATATCAGGCAAGAATTGATTCCAGCAGTGTTGGTGAGACTCAGCCATTCTGGTGGAATTGGTCATGCTCTGGAAATAGCAGCTAACCATCTAAGTGAAAACCATCAGAGTAGCGTCCTGCAGACCCAAGCAATACCTATATGCATATTTTGAAACTTGCAAAAGGACAACCACAGGACTGCACAGGGCTGATGTTCAACAGCGACACCATGTGTCAAAAACTGAAGCTACAGCAGTGGTAGATAGATGAGCCTCTCTTGTGCTCTTCTGTTCTTGAAGCTGACCCCTAGGTTTCTGGACAATTAGAGGTGGAGTGGGAAGAAGGCCTTAGGAGGAAGACCTCTGCCAACACTCCAATTGGATCTTGAACAGCTACAGAAAACTCTGTTTGTACCCTACCCTGGTGAAGCGTGGACAACTGCTTATATTACTAAAGAAGCAAACACAGCACCCAATACACAGCACACTGCTTCTTCTTTCCTGTATTTCAACCTAGACGTCATCTCCACCCCAGCAGAACCCCCCTCATCAGTAGAAGGGTTCAGGCAGAGAGGTACCTAAGAAATATTAGTTTGTCTCTGCCCCTGACTTTCTGGGTAACCTCATGTGAGGCCATTTCTGCTCTTTCCCATCCATATCCCCAGTGCTGGTCATGTCAGCTGTCTGGCCTAGGTCCACCCATCTGTGAAATGGATCACTAAGTGTTCTTCTAACTGCTTTTTCCCAGAAGGAGATCTAGCACCTACTGTGATCCCCAGGCCCAACTCCTCGCCTGTCCCCCTTACCTTTGGTGCCCATGGGCTTGGGGCAGTCTTTGGGCACAGAGGGCAGAATCCGAGTGTAATAGCTGACATTGGAAAAGGCTTCCCAGCTGATGTAGTCATGCGCTAAATTATAAGTGGGGGGGCTGGGGATGAGGTTGGACCGCACTGCAGAGAGAAAAATAATGGTGACCAGGATGTTCCCACCCCACTGACACCACCTTCCCCGCCCTATTTGGGGTGGGGCTTGTTTTATCTGGCATCGCAAAGGCTCCCCATCCGATGCCTTTATCTGACACCAAGAATCTCCAGAACTGGCCAGACTTCTTGCTCCTCAGATTACAGGGGCCTGCCCCACACCCACCTGTGAGTACCAGGCGCATGAGCGTGTCCCGGATGAAGGTGGCGTTGACAAACTCCCAGAACCAGCGTCCGTGCGTGAGCAGGAAATGAAAGAAAGTGGGGCTTGGCCTCAGGGAATTCCGGAGCCAGGTCCACAGTTCGGCTGCAGGGGCGGTGGGAGCTGCTTAGATGGGCCCTCCTGGCAGGACCAGAAGTAGCCAGAGCAGAAGATGGGGCTGGGGATGCCCGCTGAGTAGGAGCAGGGAGGTACCTGGGGGCAGGGGTGAGATTGGAGCCTTGGGAGTGGTGGCATAGGACAGAGCAGGACCAGATATGAGGACAAGGGCCAGGACCAGGGACTGTGGTGAAAAATTCCCGCAGAGCCCAGAACCGAGGAGTGTGGGTGGCCCGGGAGCCAGAGCTCACACGGGCACCAGGTCGGGGAAGGGGTCAGAGCCAGGAGGGAGCAGGGCGCCAGGGCCAGAGACGAAGGTCAGAAGTGGGGTCCAGGAAGAGGATCCAGGAGAGCATGAGGGCCCAGAGAGAAAGGGGGGCTGGAAGCTCGGCTCACGGATGGTGCAGTTGGGGCCGGAGTAGCCCGTGCGGGTGCAGTCACACTGGTAGCGGTCAGGGCCAAAGCGGACACAGACACCCTGGTTCTGACATGGAAAGTAGCAACAGGGGTTCACTGTGGAGGAGAATCAAGCATCAGAGAACGTGTGAGAGGCCTCCCAACCCATCCAGCCCTGAGGGGGAAGAAGCAGCCCGAGGCAGGGACCTGAGTGGCTGCTCTGCCTTAAATCTCTAGATGACCCCTCTGCACTTCAGAGCTCCCCAAGGCCGCCCTGTGGCTGTTCCCAACCCATGAGCATAAAGCCCCCAACCTGCTGTTTCTAGGCCCTGCTCTAGACCTCAGCCTGGCCCACACTGGGCCCCCAGGGGAAGTCCCCCTCCTTCCCCGCTGTCACCAAATGGGGACAGGGGGAAAGTCCAGACCCAAGCTGTGACGCTGAGGCTAGCAAACGCTTGATAAGACACTGCAGCCACAGGCCTCTGGAGCATTCACTTCCTGCCCACTCAGAGCCTAGCAGCAACGGCAGAGTTTGTAGGGTTCAGGAAGGGGACAAAGATGGGGATGGGGTCTCTCCCAGAGCAGCCCCAAGTTCTGAGCACCTAGATGTTAGGAAAAACATGATCTACCACCACGCTTCCATTTCCACAGGAGGGAGGGAAGAGCAGGTATCAGAATGCCTACTTTGCAGGTGGGGAAACTGAGGCCAGAAAAAAGGGAATGCCAGATAGGTCACCAGAAACTGGTCATACCAGATCAATGCACATCCTTCACTCTCCCACCACGCCAACAGGCTCAACGATCAAGAAAAGGAACCTCCCAGAAGCCCGGGACACGGCAAGGGGTGCAGAGAGGAGGGGAATTCCAAGGCCTCAGCGGCCCTGAGCCCTGTTCCTGAGATACTCAGACTCAGCCCAAGTCACGGTGGAATCTAGGCTGCGGGATCCTGCGGAGGGCCATGAAGCAAAGGAGCAGGAGAGATTGGGCTGGAAAATCTCCTGAGACAGTAACTGGAGCCCTGCACCCACTTTCCTACCTCCTGGAGAAACTGCATGAGGAAGTCCTTCCCTGCATCTAACCCAGATCTCACTGACCAACACCCCTGGCTCGATCTGCAGTGCCTCGGTGATTCTTCAGCAACAAAGTTAGACTCTTTAGGCTCATTCAGGCTCCTTCCTGCCCCCATGCCATGGAAAATGCCCTCCCAGCTCAGCAAGGGAAACTGAGGTTCAGGGAGAGGTAGAGACTTGGCTGAGAGAGAACACAGAACAGAGCTGGGCAGACCCAAGACTCCCAGCTCCCAGCAGGAGCCTTCTACTACAAATGCCAGAATCCCTTCTGCAAACGTACTTGGCTCTGGGCTCAGAGCCAAGTCTTCATGGACCTGCCAATTGGGCGTCAAGAGGGTAGTGACAGGAGGGAGCAGCCTGGGATGAAGTGTTGGGTCATCTCAGTACTCTGGGTCAGAGGTCGCGACCCTAGGGAAGGCCTGGTCCCTCTGATTTCAGTATCCTCACCCCACACCTTGGGGCCTGGACTCAGGCAGCAGTGTCCTCCTGTGGCCCCCAAGAGGAGGCCTCCACCCACACACACAAACAAAACACAAAAATCATGCAAATCGTTTTCGCTTGACAATGAAGATGATGACCACGTGGCCCCAGCAGGGGTGAAGGAAGGAGGGGCCAGGAAAGAAGGCTGGACAAAAAAGCCTTATCAGGCTGCCACAGGCAGACCTGGCAAGCAGGACCCAGCGAAGGGGCCTGGCAGGACCCCAGCCTCCCCTCCCACAGCCACTGCTCAGCATGCACTCCCTGCCAGCTGGCTCAAGGGACTGTCCCTCCCCTTGCTGGAATTTTCCTCATCAATCGATCACCAGATGCGCCTACCAGAAGCGCCTCAAGCCCACCTCCAGGCCCTCAGGTCCTGCCCTCAGCAAGCACAGAGGCTGAGGCCCACACCTCCCTGGGCTCCGGTTCCCATCCCTACAGCAGCAGGGGCCTGGGAGGGGGGTCCCTGAAGCTCAACCCCAGAGACCAAGGGCTTCTCCATCTTCCCCAGGCTTTGCTGCTCCTTCATAAGCCTTCTCTCCATCCACCTGCCCCTGCCTCCCCTCTACCTGACCATGGCCCCCAAGACTCCCCCAAGTCCCCACTCACACTCCTGCCACTCTCCGCCTCTTGGCTTGTCTCCACCACAAACATCCAAGAGAAGGGCCCACACCTCTCCCAACATCCTCCTCCCCAGTCTGGGCTCAGCCTGGATCCCAGGGAGACCCAGGCATGCAGGGAGTCCACGTGGTGGCCAGAGCTTAGCACATGTCTGTGGAATTAACAGAATGACGGGGGGAGACTGACCATTCCCCACTTGGCTGGGCCAGAGACACTTTCATCTTCACAGGCCTCCTCTGAGGCCTCCTGTAGGGTGCCTGGTTCTGGCCCAGCTGACAGAGGAGGGGTGGGCTGGATGCCACAGCAGCTGCCTATGCCACACCCACCAGGCCAAGAGAAGCCCCATCCCTGCAGCCTGAGCCAGCTTCCCTCCTTCCCCCCACCCCAACCACCCCACTCTTTCCATAAACACCAGCTGCCCCAGGGCAGGAAAAGTCCTCCCCAGCAAAGACAACAGCTGCGCCAGAGCCCCAGAGTGTCAGGTGGGTGGAGACTGGGTGCTGCTTGACCAAGGCTGGACTGTCACCGTGCGGCTGGGGAAGCCAGGGCTGTGGCCGAGCAAATCCAAGACCTCACAGTCGCACTACCCATTTATCCTGCTGGCTCCCCTGAGGAGGGGTGGGCACCTGAGCCTCCCGCTACACGGCGAGGACCCTAAGCCTCAGAGAAGGCAGGAACCTTGCCCAAGCCTCACCACTTGGAAGTTGCAGAACCAAAACTTGAACCCCTTTCTCTTCCTCCTGGAAGTATGCAGGCCTGGATTGGGGGGAAAGATGGGAAAGGGGAGTCACTTTGATCCACTGGTGAGGTAGGTTCATGGCGACATTGAAAATGCTGAAGAAATGAAACCAGGACCCCTGAGATCACCAGGACAACCAGGTCCTGGGAACTATTCATACTGGAAGGTCTTCTGCCAGTCTAACTTCAAGCCTGCAGGTTTTATGGCAACCAGCTCTGTGCTCAGTGGAGGACTTGTCACTGAGACCACCCATCATTCTTGATGGAATAATGAACCATCAAGAGAGAGACCAGGGGAGGTGCTGGCGCTAGATCTAACTCATCTTGAGTGCCCCACACCCAGCACAGGCCAGGTACCGCACAGGTATGCAAGAAAGATGAATCTCAAAGTGGTGGCCATTACTACCTGTGCATCCTTGGGCAAGTGCTTTCCACTCTTGGGGCCTTTCCTTTGAGCGGGTGGAGCAAGTGGCTCCAAGGAGGCCTCCCGCCTGCCCTCCTGTGCCCCTTCTCTCTACTCTAGGTGGAGCCAGCCTGTCCCTTTCCGTTGCTGGCACCAGCATGATTCCCCAGCCCCTCGGCAGAGACCTCTGCAGCTTGCTCTCCCTGTGCGCTTGAGGCCCGGAGGCAGGATGATCAGCCCACCCACACTGTCTATGAGACACACAGATCTGAAGGCCCAGCAGCTTGTCCGCGTGCCTGCAGAGGACACCCATCCGGGACCACCCAACTCCTGGAACTTTCCAAGGATTTGGGCAAGGAAACTTCCTCCAGCCCGAGAGTTGAGGCTTGGGGCTCAGGGCTGAGCGTGACCAGGGGACAGGCACGTTCATGGAACGCCAAGTGCTCCAGGATGTGGAGGGGGCTGGCAGCAAGAGCAAGGCTGCACCCAAATCTCTTAAAAATAATATTTACAGAAGCTCCAGGGGCCTGGCGGCCAAAGAGAAGAAGGGCCCTGAGCGACGCCAGGCCAGGCTCCAGCCCCTACACCTAACTGGTAGGCAGCTCCAGGCCAGGCACCAGCACCCCAGGGCCTCACAGCAGCACCCAGCAGCTTCAGCTGGAGAGGAAGGCCCCTCCCAGCCCACAGGCCCAGCTGGTGCTGGAGATAGGAGGCGGCAGGAGGCAGGCAGAGGAAAGCCTTGGCCCGGGCTGGGTTATCGTCCCACGCACCAGGGTTAGCTGGCCTTGGGCTCCTCTGCCTGGCACGCAGTCTCCCTGCCTGGGCAGAGTGCGCCAAGCCAAATCCAGGGGCCGAGAGGGTGGACTTGAGCATCACAGACCTCCTGGCACAGGCTTGCCCCAAACTGGACTCCATCACCTCTGACACGAGAGGCAGAAGCACCTTCTCTGCACCTCCCGCCTCTCAGGTGAGTCTGCAGTTCTGCCTCTCTGTTTTCTGGTCTCTGATTCCCCTTGCAGGAAGTAAACACAGCCTTTGGCTTCCTGAGGCCTCAGTTTACTGGCAGACCTTCCGGTCCTGCCCCCTACTTGTCTTGTCATCCCTTCTCTCCTTCACCCTTACAGGAGTCTCTGGACTCATCTTCAGACCTCGGGCTCACCTCCGGGTCAGCCACCCATCCTCCTGCTCTTGCTCTCGATGACCCTCGACCTAAGACCCACTTCCCACACTGTATTCAACAGCCCTGCGCATCCAGCACCTGCCTTCAGTCCACAGCTCCTATTCTTCCAGCCTCCCGTCCCTGCTCAGGCCTTGGTACCTCAGTTCAAACTGTGGCTTCCGGCCGGAAAGACCCTTGTAGCGCTGCTTCCTCGGGAAGCCTCAGTTTCCCCACTTGCCACCCCCTTAAGGCTCAGCTCAAATGTCACCACCTCCAAACGAAGGCTCCCCCAGTTTTTCACACTGAAGGGCAACTGCTCCTCCCCTGGGCTCCGCACACCCCTGCGCTTCCCACAGCCCTGGCTCTCGTCCCCCAAAGGACAGTCTGTTGGCACTTTCGCCTCCGTCATCAGACTGCGAACTCCTCCTGGCTCTGTCTGCAGGCCCCAGCCAAAGACTGGCACAAAACAAGCCCTTAGGAATGAAAAAAGCAATCCGTTTAAACACCGGTGCTGTCTCAAGCAGAAAAGGCAAAGAAAAAGAAAAAGGACCCAAAGCGGAGCTCCCTCTGATGCTCTGAGTTAGTGCCCTATCCTGACCTGGGCAGGGGGCACTAAGGCAAATCCAAGGCTGGAGGGGGTCGACCTGAGCACCATAGATTCCCCCGCATTGCCTTGCCCTCTACTCTGGGCTCTGCCTCTCCTCGACAAGAGAGGCCCAAGCAACAAAGGAAGAGAGGTGGGCCAGATACTGGATACCCAGGGGCCCGATGGGGTCGATGGGCCCAGGGAGGAAATTCTGGGCTCATCTGAGGACTGACAAAATAGGTTACTGGGGAAGCCTGGTTAGCCACGGCTGTGCTACACGTCACTGTGGGGTCTCAGACAGGCAGGGTCACCCACTCTGGGTCTAACACATTTCCTCAGCAGGGCTGCTGTGAGCGCCGAAGAAGTAGACACCCACAGCCAACCCTTGCAAACTGGAAAGTGCAGGCCGCGTGGGTCTTTCTCCTCCTCATCCCTTAAACCAAACTTTTGCTGAGCCCGAACCTTTTCTTGGAGCATCCTCCATCCTCTCCTCTTCTTCCCCAAATGCCACCCATTCCTCATCTGCTCCCTGAAACCTGGTCCAATTCACAGCCCACGTAGATGCCTGTGGCTCCTCTCCATGGAGTGCCAAGCCCCTAGAGCATCACGACAGGAAGCTCAGCCTCCCTCCCACCTCTCCCATCCTTTCCCGGCCCCATTTCAGAGCTGAGAAACGGGGACTCAGACAGGGGTGGATACACGGGTAGGCTGGTGGAAGAAGCCAGCTGCACATACAGAGGCACAGATGTGTGCGGTGAGGAGGAGGGGGGTTGGCTGGACAGGGAGCGGGTTCCTTCTGGAACCTCAAGCCTGCACGGGGAGGGGTGCGGAACCACACAGGACCCAGCTTTCCCCATCAGATCCCGGCACATGAAAGCCGGTGCCTGCAGGGAGCAAGAAGAGTTTCTGTGCAAAGACTTTGCAAAGAGCCTGAAATCAGACAGACCTGAGTTCTAATCCCGAGCCCACCGTGTACTGCGTGAGCGTGGGGCTATTGGCACCTACTGGGCCTCAGTTTCCTCATCTGCCCCGTGGAGACCCCACAGGTGCAGGTGCTGATCAAGCCCCAGAACAAGCAGCCCTGCTCTGTCAGTGCACCTCCACCTCCCGCCTTCCTAGAATGGCCAGTGCACCCGGAATCTTCACCGGGCAGACTCCCCCACTGGGGCCGGCAATCAACACGGATCCCCGGAAAGCCAACAGGTGGGATGGAGAGAGGGAACTCTGCGGGGCGGCTTTCCCCCGGCGCCTGCCGCTTCCTGTGCAAGGTCCCCACAGGAAACTGCGGGCCTGTAGTGGCGGAGGCTGCCTGGGAAGCTGGGGCCGGGAGCAGGTGGGGAGGCAGGAGAGAGCTGCTCCTGCTCCTCCGCCGGCGAGAGATCCGGGTCTGCAGGTCACCCCAAAAGAACCGGTAGCCCCCTAGCCACGGCCACAACCCTGAGTCTTCACCAGACTCGGCCCCCTCCCCGCTCCCAGGCCCCGCCAGCAGAAGGGGAAGCTGGGCCCACTGGAGAGAGCGAGGGGGCCGCGCAAGTCTCAGGGGCACGGAAGGGGGCGCCTACCCGGTGCGGGCGCCCCGAGGTCCGCGGACAGGACCGCGGGCGGCGGCAGCAGGAGCAGGAGCAGCGGGAACCGTAGCGAGAGACTCCCCCCTGCAGAGGAGAGAGAAACGCGGGGCTGAGCTCGGCGTTCAAGGCTCCGGCCAAGAAGCCACGCGGATTCCTGGGCGCGTGGCGGGCACCGGGGTGGGACTCACGGCTCATGGCGCCGGGAGGAGCGGCTGAAGGGTGCGGGACGCAGACTCCAGCTCCTGGCTGCGGCTCTAACACTGCCCCGACTCGGCCCGCCCCCCCACACTCGCCCATCGCACGGCTCCACCCCCGCCCCTCCCTCCAGCTGTCACCTCGGCCGCCACCCGCTTACTTCCTCTGTGCCCGGCCCAGCCAAGACGTTTGCTTTAATTCTATGATTGCTACTTAGGCTGCTTTCACCCGAGACCCTTAAGGCACTTGACCTTTTAAAGCCAGGCGGTGCCAAAAATGTGTCCACTTAGTAGCCAGGGAACTGACGCTCGGCGAAGATGTGCAAATCTGAGGACACCCTGGGCCGGGGTCACAACTGAGGCTAGAACCGCACACCCAGCCGCACAGAGAAGAAAGGCCACAGACGAGCAGTACAGATGGGCTTGCAGCCGTTGCCCTGCGTGCAGAACTCACCACCCTCAGAAAGGTTCTACAGGAAGTACTTGCTTGCCCTCCAGGGCTGGACTCTGCCCGCTGAGACTTTCTTTCAGCAACGTCCCCTCTGCCAGAGATGAAGAGCAGGAATCCCCAGGCTGGAGACACGAGTGCAAATCCAGACTTCACAGCCTGCTGACTGTGTCACCTTGGACAAGGTAGCTGTCTTCTCTGGTCCTCAATATTCTCATCCATAAAATGGACATAATAACAAAACCCACTCCAGGGGGGTTGTAAAATTCAGTGCAGCAATGCACATGTATCTTGCCTGCAGCAGATGTTCAGTTAGTAGGAGACACTTTTCTTAAAGATCCCCTAACACAGATTTCAGGGCAGGCCGGGTCTGATGCTCTAGCTACACTTGCATCCACCTGCTGACTACAGAGTGCCAGTACCTGCCCCCTCTTTTTCACAGCGGGAGAAACTGAGCCCGAAAGGGGCGAGGATGGGGCCAAGGGTACACAGTCTCCTGGCCCCGCCCACATGTTCTCTCCCTCAGTTTCCCCAGCACTCCCAGCCCCACAATGGGGAGGCCTGGCAGAGGGGCTTGAAGATCCTAGTGCCAGCTCCCAGGCGTCTCCAGGTGCAGGGTGGGGACCATGCCAGGTGGAGGAGGCAAGATCTGCTGGGGATCCCCTTCTGCCTCCCCACCAGAGCTGTTCCCAGGCTCCACTGGGACAAAAGCCAGCTGTCCTAGAAGATGAACAAGCCAGGGCGGGACCAGGGAGGGGCTGGGGCCCTGGGGGTGCTAGGACCAGCCACAGCCTTCCCCACTATCCCGGATCCAGGACCCTGTAACTTCCCAGACAGGGCAAGGGGACATGAGCGGTGGGCCTACCAGCAAAAGGATGGGGTGAAAGTGCAGAGGTGGGGGCCTCTCTGGTGATGCAGAAAGAAGAGAGATTCTGGAATGCGGTTCTGTCCTCCATTCCCAGGCCCTCCCTCCCTTTGGGCCTGCCTGACAAGTCACCACACCTGTACCTCCTGCCAGCACCTGTGCCCAAGCCTGTCACCTGTACCCAAAGTAAATTCTGTGCCTCACTTGTCCCATCCTGTGACCTTGGACAAGCCAATGGGCCTCCTGAACAACAGGATGATCAGATCCAGCAGTCCCTGGGAACAGGTCCCATCGTGGTATGGAGTAAATGAACGTTCACCATGGCCAGGCTCTGTGACCCACTGCAGATCCCAAGGTAGACGTAACAAAGAATGCATGCAAGGAAGGAAAAGCCAGAGGCCAAGACAGCAGATGAGATTCCAGCACCACCCTCCAGGACAGACTGAGCTGGACTGGGGGCGGGGAGGAGGAGGGGCTGGCCAGCATGCAGGGCTCACCCGACTCGTTGGCCCTAGAGCTGGGGGGAGAGTTGTTGGAAACATGTAGGTTTCTG
Organism: Hystrix cristata; assembly: GCA_004026905.1. Taxonomy (NCBI): domain Eukaryota; kingdom Metazoa; phylum Chordata; class Mammalia; order Rodentia; family Hystricidae; genus Hystrix; species Hystrix cristata. Next base: position 62,047 of record PVJO010010462.1, read on the forward strand.
GCTTGACACTGGAGGGAATATGCAGGGGTGGGGGAGCCGGCTGGGCTAGGCGGAGTTTGGATGTGGTCCAGCCCAGGGGAGAGTTCCAGCCCGGAGTCAGATATGCAAGAGAGGTTCAGGCTGGCCTTGGCCCGGCCCTGGGTGAGGGGCCACACGGGGTCACCATCCTCTGCCCCTCTGCTCCAAAGCCGATAGCCTGAGAGTCAGATAGTTAAATATCATGTGTTTTCTCCTATACGAGAAATCTAAAAGTAATAATAATGAATGAATGAATAAAATAAATAAGAGATGATGATGGGAAACTAGAAGGTAGACTTTTTTAGAGATGGAGAAGAGGATGGAAGGAGAAAGAAAGTAAATAATAGGGTAATAGGGTCAAAAATAATCAAAATATGTTACCTGCATGTACCGATATACAAAATGATCCTTCCTATTCTGTATAGTTAATATACACCAGTAAAAAATAAATGAAAAGCCAAGAGCCCAGATGTGTAGGAAAGTTCACTAATCCTCAAGATGATGAACGTACACACACACACTCCAGCGTCCCCTGGAAGCCTCCTGCCTCCCCACTTCTCCGGGCAGACCCTGTGCCTTCCCTGGTAACGGCTGGCCTGGAGCCCATTGTCCCTCTCTCCTTACTGGGCCATGTGTGTCTTGGTCACTTTAGTATCCCCAAGGCCAAGCATAGGCTCCGGCAAATAGAAAACATTAGTGATGTTGGCTGCTTGGATAAAGAAATGAATTAGCGCCTATGAGAATAACCGAACACAGGAAGAAACAGACCTTCTAGGAGTGAGAGAGGGTCCAGGGACAGCATCCTCGAGGTGACCACCGACCTCTCCATCTGCTGTGATGAACCCCCAGAGTGCAGGTGTCTGCCTCAGTTTCTCTGCTTTCCCTACCTGGGCCCATTGGCCAGCACTCCTGACAATTCCACAGGTTCAGCTCCACCCCAGGCCCCATGTGCATCCCACCACCGAGGCACCAAGGACGGTGATGGGGGCGAGGTTGGTTGTCCTCGCCCCTGCTCACTTGCCCTCCTACCCACCCTAGCCAGGGCCTGAATCTGAACGCCCCTGGAGAAGTCTCACCCCCTCGAAGCCCCACCCGCCCTTTGGAAATCCAGAGCTGACTCACCTGATCACTCACGGCCGACCCCACCCAGCCACACCTCTGCAAGCAGGTCCACGGTCAGACGGGAAAGTTTTGGAACAAGCCCAACTTTTCTGCAAATCCCAGCCCCAAATCCTTGTCCCCAGCTCTTAGTATGACCTGAAGCAGCCAACTGCCCTTCGTGGACCTCGGTTTCCCCATCTGTGAAATGGAATTAATCATTACACCCTTGCAAGCATGACCGAGGCGGTCTGTGTGAGGACCCCCAGCCTCAGTGGGAGCTTGGTGTTAGTTCTTCACCACCCTTTACTGCATTCCCTGCCTGAATGAGAAAGTTTCATGGAAAATTCTCCCTCCTCTTCACATTCCCAGGGCCCCGGCTGGCAATGAGCAATGGGACGGTAATAATAAAGGCTAATATTTCTTGAGTATCTACTGTGCCCCATCAGTGTTAAGTGTTTTGTGTACACTATTATATTTAACTTTCTCAACAGCCCTGTGAAGTTAGTATCGTTGCCTCCATTTACAGAAAAAGAAATTGAGGCCCAGAGCTGAGGTGGTTTGCTCAAAATTGGACTAAGGCCATGTGTGGTGGTGCATGCCTGTAAACTCAGCATCCTTGTGGGAGGCTGAGGCAGGAGGATGGCCAGTTCGAGCCCAGTTTTGGTAATTTAGCGACTTAGTGAGACATTGACCCAAAATAAAATAAAAAGAGATGAGGATGGGTCTCAGAACGAAGGCCCTGGGTTCAATCTCCAGTACCAGGGGGGGAAAGAAAGATTGTACTAAGAGAAAAGAGAAATCTCTGTTAGAGCAGTGGCCTGGGGAAGTCCAATTAAGTGACATAGTCCAGTTGAGATGCTAAGAACTGAGAGTTAACAAAATGTTTTTACTTTTCTTTCTTGTTGAGATCCTCACAGCAGCTTCAAAAGGAAGCTATCATGATCCCCATCATGCAAAAGCGGGCTCAAAGATTTCCCTAGATTATGGACACAAATGCTGGGGGTAGTTACAGCCACAGCTGGGACACTTTGTAAGTGGCAGGCAGGATGCTAAGTGCTTTCATGGCATCAAGTCTTTTATAGTCATAAACAGCCCCATGGGTAGATTTTCTTTTGGTCTCTATTTCTGTAAACAGGAAAACTAACTGACTTGCTAAAGGCTGCAGGCTAT
>PVJO010010463.1:0-64347 GCA_004026905.1 Hystrix cristata
AAATCTTCCCAGGGTGCTGGGAGTTGAAGGTCCTCCATCTGCCTCTGCCAGGCCCCTCCTTTCCCAGGCCCCTCCACAGTGCTAGTGCTCCACAGGAACCTCTGTTCTTCACTTCTACTCACTGGGTATTCACTCACATTGCACTGTAATCGTACGGGTCTAGTCCTACAGCCTGGCATGCAGGGGTGCTCAATAAGTCAGCTAAATAAATGCAAAGGACCACAGGTGATCATCAAGGCCTTCTAGAGAAGAAAAAATGTTTGGAGCGTCTTGGACGCACTCATCCCCTGAGCTGCATCAGCTCCCACCTGAGTCATTGTTGTGTGGCCTTCCCAAGGCGGGAGCCTCTGTTCCTACAGTCAAGGGACAAGGGTGGGCACGTGCATGCCCACTGGGTCGGTTTTCTGCTGCTGGAAATGCAGAATCAGCTGTAAGAAGTCTAGTGCAGCCAGATGCCCCAGAGGAATATTTTTTCCTCCTAATTTTATTGTCATTAAATTTTAAACAACCCTGAAAGACTCCAGCCTAACACGGAAATCAAACACAACAAAACAATGTGTTTGTTTTCTATTAATACAGTAGAGCAGACAGCCCTGCTGCAGCAAAGCTGAGAATCGTGGAGGGAAATAACTGTCTGGTTTTTCTCTGCAAACCCTGAACTCCTCCCACAGAGGCCCCACATAGAGGCCAAGGCCCAGTTCCCAGGAGCCCCAGTCGCCTACAAATGTACTTACCGCAAGGCTGCTGTCAGGGCAGGGCCAGGGGCCCTCAGGCAGTTGCCAGTTACTAGGAAAGCCAACTAGGGCAGGAGACCACCAGAATATCTGATGGCCAGCTTAGGTTCTCTGGAGTCAGCAAGGTGCCCTGAAGGCTTCATAGTTGGGGAATGTTCTTCAAGAATCTGCTCTGAAAGTGGAAACCCCGCCAGGACAGAGAACCCCTGAAGAGTCAGGGATTGTCTCCAGGGTTATCCTGAGGTTATTTGTACCCATGCTCCCACCTTCCCTACATGAGCTGTGCTCTGGCCCTGGATATGAATTATTCCAAAGCAGCCTCTTAGACACGGGGACATCTTGAGATAGAATAGAAGCAAGTTGCACAAATCAATGGCAAGTACACTTGGCTTCCAGCTGGAGGATCATGTAATTTATCATCCACATTAGGACACCATTGAGAGTAAGAGAGTACGAGTGACCTTAAGGCAAGATAACATGAGTGAATGTGACTGTCCCAACCAAACAGGACTGAAATTATAGCCACCTTATAGCCATTATAACTTTAGAAATCCCCCTCCCCCTGCTACCGCTACTGTTCCTGAACATTTAGCTGATCCTCTCTCTCCACCCATCACCCTTTCCTGACTATCCCCTCCAGGCAAGGGCAAGAATGGAGTGCATATCTAAGGTGAAGTGCAGGCCAAGGAAGGGACGTAGGCTCAGAACGGATGAAGAAACATGTTTCTGTTCCATATGTTCTCTTTTGTGACGCCCCCCACCCCAGTGTCTAGCACTAAATGAGTGGTGTTTTGAGGGAAGGAAAGTTCTGGAAGGGGAGGTAGGTCCACACTCCCTAGGCTTGCCCCAGTGAGACCCTGCCCTCCTTGTCCTCTGTGTCTGGGGAAGGGGCAGCATCCCATCCTCCAAGTTTCCTTTTGCTGATCAATCTTGGCCAAACAAGGTTTAGGTCTTCACAGAAATAGAGACTTTAGGCCATAGGCCTAACTGCCCACTGGTGTCCTGAGCAACCAGAGGTCATCCTAGAGCAGAGCAGGTGTTAAGGCACCGAGTATGTACTCTTATATGGGTGTTTGTATGAGTGTTCCAGTGTATACAAGTGTGATCGTGTGTGCACACTAGTTTGTGCTTGTATATGTACTTATATATATACGTGCTTGTGTTTGTGCTTGCATGTGTGCTAGCGTACAGTTGTATGCATGTTCTGTATGTGTGCTTGTGGGTCTGTGCTTGCTTGTGTTTGTGCAGAAATGGCATAGTGTGCTTTCCTACAACCTGTGGGAGCAGAATTTTCCCTCTCCTCCAGTACTTTTAGAAATAGGCGAAAACAAAATCAAATTACCAAAAAGACAACACCCTGCCCTCCCCAGCACAGCCTCAAAGGAACACCTCCTTCCATCTACTTCCTGCCACCTGCTGAGTAGATCATTGTACAGCACCCTGAGGCTCAGAAGACAACACAGATAGTTCCACAGGCAACATCTGGGCACTGCTGGCTGATTAGAGAATTGTCCCAGTAGCAGTAGACAGAATAAATATTCAAAAGGTGGTCAATAGATCACAGAATTGCGCATGTCAACACCATACCCCAATCTACAGGCAACTGTTTTCTCCCACACCTTCTAGGCAAAGTGTCCGACACTAATAACCATAAGCACCGTCCCTGTGATCCAGGACTGGAAGATATGCTGGCCCTTCTTCAAATAGAAAACATGAGGTGATGAAGGAGGGGCACCGGCCAGGCCTCCCACCAATGAAATTGAACTGATAAGTCATGTGACTTACTCTTAAAAGGAAAGACCAAGCCAGGGTGGTAACAGGATTGAAACACAGTCAGCAGGTAGCACCCCATGAAGCCATGCCAGTTCATTTCTCCCAAGATCAAGCCAAACAGGGAGCCCCGCTACATCAGGAGGCACAGCACTCTAGAAAAGAGCAAAGGGTTATGGAACAGACTTCCAGAGGCAGAAGCCACCATGAGTCTATGTATAGAAGCCAGCCTGCTGACACTAGTTTTAAAAATTGCTGCCACATTCTATCTTGTTGCTGAGTACCCAAAGGATATACCAAGTCTGGCAGTGGCAAAGGCCAGAGGAGGCTGGTGGTGTGCAAGCACACTGGAAGGCCAGGCGTGGGTGAGCAAGTGGGAGGTTTGCATGCATGCAAAGGGCAGCTGGTGACCAGTGTGACAGAGACTTTCTGAGGCATAGCACCATGGCAAGGAGATTGCCCTCCGCAGCTCATAAACCACCAGGATTCTGAACCTGCTCCCACAGAGAAGCTCTAAGTAGTGTTCTAAACAAGACAGCCACCAAGGATTAAGCACATGACCTCAAGCTAGGAAGAAAAGGGATCAGGGATGTGCCTCCTGGGATGTATGTGCTAGAATAATTGTTCAAAATACCACATCGCAGCCTTACCTCCTCATTCCACAACTTGGCTTCTCTTTCAAATTTGATTTCCCTTTTGGAATCTCATGGTACCTGCTCATGGAGTCCATGGAGATACAGAGGAAAAGAAGGAAAGATACTCCTGGGTCCAGGTCTGTCGCTTCTGCTGTGCAGTGGCTTTTTCCGCTAATCTCTCCCTCCCTTCCCTGCTGGAACAGCCTGACCTGAAACCCAGACCTCCTGCCATTTCCTGTGTCAGACCACATTCTGTTACCAAGTTCTGCCAACACTAATGAAATGGCAGGTGATAATCTCAGATACTTCAAAGGCAAGAGGCTCAACCTTCCCACATGCTAGAAATTAGCTAATTTTACAATGTGCCTGATTAAATTTTAACCCACTTTGCCACCTACATCTGAACCCAGCATCTACATAGGTTAGCGAAATACCGTGGTTAAAAGCATATTCTCCTACTATCGTCTTACAATTTAGACTAGACATCCAAAACAATTTAGACTAGACATCCAAAACCTCTGCTTTTTCTTCTGTGATTCTCCCCAAACTGGTTCAATATTTTACCAAGTACCCAACATTGTGGGAGTACTGTATTGTGCTGGGTACAAAAAGCATAAAAGGATGACAGGTCTCACCAGCTCATCCTAGAGTTGCTTCTTGGAAAAGACTAGGGGTGGATACGGATGACACCATGCAGAGAAGAGACCAGAGAACTGAAAACGAAGAGCTCTCAGGGGCTGGAGTGGGAACAGATGGGGTATGTAGTTCTTCAGGACTCTTTTGAGAAGGGGACATTTTGCATAGGCCAAAGGACAGAGCAAAGTTAAGAGAAACGTTGTGATAGAGTGGAAAACTCTGCTATTTCACATTAGAAAACCTAAGATTGAACTCTGGTCATAGCGCTCACTGGCTGAGCAAATGTCGCCACGTTACTTAACATCTGTGGGCCTTTTCTTCATTCCTAAAGTGAAAGTAGTATCTCCAGGCTCAGGGGATAGCGACAAGAACCAACTCAACTAACACTGGTAAGAGGGCATGTCTGGTATACACAAGTGTCCAGAGAATATTAATTTGTTAATTCCATACATTGTACTAAATAGCCTCAGCATTAACCCCATGTTATCCTTCTGAGCTGCTCCATGGCTAGAAGATGAAGAAAAGGAGAGAGGAGAAGAGGTCACAGCCAACACTCTAAACCAGACATTGTTCTACAATGTAAAACAACAAACAACTTCCATTTGTCCAGAACTCTTCTCTCTGCAGTTGATATTACAGAGTTTAAAAGTAAATTGAAGGGCTGGGGATTTCGCTCAGCGGTTAGAGTGCTTGCCTCACAAAGCACAAGGGCCTGAATTCAATCCCTGGCACCAAAAAAGTAAAAATAAAAGTAAATCGAACTCAACATTCAGAACAAAAAAAGATATATGTGCGTGTGTGCAGACACACACACACACATACACATACACTCTTTCATCTTTGTAAGAAATGTTGCCATGGAGATGAAACAGAGAGACAGCATAGACAGAGAAGCTACTGAAATGGCTATAATTAATTTAAAGCATTAAAAACAATTAAGATTGTATTAAAGCAAGTTCATTTGAACAAGGCATAAATTGGGTGAGCAGATCACATCAAGCATGAACAAAATAAAGCATTGCTTTGGGGTGTTGGAACAGACACCCTGGCTGTCTTCAAAGAAGGGAAATAAATTATTGCACAGTACTCAGCAACAATAAAATATGTAACCTAATTTATCTAGTGTTTCTAAAAACAAGATAGTTCTCCAATAATTCTGTTTCCTGATGTACGTTTATGCCAGGTTACAAAACAAAATGAAGACAGAAAATTACTCCTTATCAGATAAGTGGGTCTGTATTTCTCTGTAAGTCACTGTGGCTACAAATTACTCATCAATAAAGAAAATGCCTACTGTCTACCAGCCACTGTTCTGGGCACTTGGCACCTTTTATTTCATTTAATGCTCTCACAAGCTCCTTAAGGAAAGCATGGGACATGAGGACAGTCCCTACCAACATTGGACTCATATTATTCATTTTACTAACAGAATAAGCACTTGAACTCAGATCTGTTGGGGTTCCTAAGCTTATGCTTTTGCTACCATGTAACCCTGCTTCTCATAGAAGAAACCAGAATGCTACAACCTAGCACCATTTCTGAGCACCTACAACATGGCAGGTTCTGTGTCACACATTTTATAAACGTCATTTGGTTTGATCCTGACATCAAGTCTCTTTTTCACAGAGAAAGAAACTATAGTGCTCACAAAGTACAGCCTGCCCAAAACAAAAGGACACAACCAGTAAAGAGCAGAACTGAGAGTCGGTGTCAGACTTGACTAACAATGCAGCCTCTGCATGGGGCTCTCTCTCCTGGACTCCTAAGGCATTTATGTCTGTCTGCTCCTGACACATCCGATCCTGGATTAAGTAGAAAGGAGGGGGAGCAGCTGGGCATTTCATTTAGACAGTAAGGGACAAAGTAGAGAAAACTTTTCAGAAAATGCACGTTTCAAGGTGGAACTTGACTAGTGAGGCAAATCCTTCTTCGTGAGATCAGATGAGCCTAAAAATTTAGAGCAGAGATCAGAGGACCACAAGGCCAAGGCAAACACAAGGAAGGTTTGCACGAGGGGGCCTGAAGCCCCAGAGGCTGGATAGAGAAACAGACCTATTTGTGCAGGGAAGATAGGTCTGTGCTGTGGAGGATGGGAGTTACTGTCAAATGTAATGGAAAGGGGAGGATTTGAGCGAAAAAGTAGTCAGAAGGCCCATAGCAGGGAAGTCAGATACAGGACAGAATCAGGGACAAGGAACAGAAGCAAAAAGAGCCGACACTGCAGTGGGAATATGGGTGCTGGAGTCTCTTCATTCTTTGCTGTCTGACATGCACGTCCAAGGAATTAGCCAGTAGTCTGCAGTGGAGCCACACTCAGTTTTGCCACATTGACATACGTCATACTGGCCGTACACAGCCAGGTGCCTGAGCCCCATCAGGGCTTCTGTTACCAGTGACTGCTCACTCCTACCCTCAGACTCCCTAGACCTCCCCATCTCCAGCGACCACAGGGCTGACACCTGCTCCAGCACACTGCCTGCACTGCTCTGATTGGCCAGCTCGGACATGTTAGTGGGTGAATATTTGTGCCTATCACCCCATGTGCTGTGTACAACAAAAACTTACCAAAATAATACACCAAATCTTGACCATAACCACGAAGCAGATAGAGAGTATAATCTCAATTTACCTATGAAGACTTTGGCAGCTTCAGTAACACCCTAAGGGAAGGAACCACAGAAGAGAAGAGCTAAGAAGTTTGCACAAGCAGAGGAGGGAACCAGGAAAATAAATGGTGGCACCTGATCTCTCATGGCTCAAGGAACTGCATTCGGATTTATTTCCTACAGGGAGAAATTCCATGGGTCACAGGGAAAATGCTAGACTATCAGCAGCCTGTGAGAGGCCATCTGACTCCGTGCTTAATTAGCCTACTTCCTGGACACACTGCATACACATGGCCAGTTTTCAGAGAGAGGTTTATTGATCAAATGAAAACTCGGGTGTGTGATAGAAACTTTGGTAGCACCTACAGCAGCCTCCTGCCTGTGACGCCATAAGGGAAGTATGGGGGTAATGAATGGCCTCCACCACCCTGACAGGGAAGATAAAAGGGCAGCTTGCATCTCCAGAAATATTTACTCCTTCATGTAATTCAATAGTGCACAAAAATATAGTACAAAAGCAATATGATTTTCCAGTTACAATTTCCAGGAGAATAATGTCCTATGTCTTGATAAACTGTCACTAAAGGCAGACTACCCACCATAGAATAATCTGAGTCAGGAAATGGTGAAACAAGGAGGAAGGAAGTTAAAGATCAAGAAGTGGAATTCAGGGCCAGGCAAGAGGAGAAAGATGTGATTCGTTTGTTCATTTATTCCTTCATTCATCAAAAACTCAACCTGGTATGTGCCAGGTTGGGTCATAGGCACTAGGGTAGGAAAATGACTGAGAGATGTATATTCCCTATCCTAAGGGAGTTTCCAGTCTGGTGAGGGAGACAGACAATTTATGACAGGCCATAAATAGGTAAAACAAATGCAAAGACTCTGAATCCAGGATTCTTTGTTTGAGAAACAGCAAGAAACCCTAAGGACAAAATCTATAAGAGAAAGAGTGTGTAATAGGGTGGAAAAGAGTTGGCCCTGTAGGCCCTTCTAGACCATACAACAGTTTGAGGTTCGTCCTGGGGATAATGGGGTTGTAAGGCACTTAGGGGTTTTGAAGTAGGGCTTACATGTTTAGATGTCTCTAGTTTCTAGGTGGAAAATGGATCACAAAATGCTGGAAACAGACACCAGTTAGAGGCCACTTTATTATTATCTGCATTATTTATTAAGGGTTTACTGTGTCACATACTACCATGTATTAATTTACATAATCTGTTAACAACAAAAGACACCTTTTTATTATCACCACTTCACAGCTGATGAACTGAGGAAAGGGGAGGATACGTGTGTGGCAGAAGCAGGATGTAAGCCCAGGTCATCAGCTTCTAAACATCTGGGCTGGGCTGTGTCTTATGTGGTCCAGACAGGAGGCCACACTGGCTTGGGCAGTGATGCCAGCCAATAGGGTATGAAAATATGGAACCCAGCTATATTGCAAAGTTAGTACTATCAAGACTAACCACTAAATTAAAGAGATGAGAGAAACACAGTCAGAGACTACTGCTTCAAACATGCTGATTTCAAAGTCCTAATAAGAACTGGCCACCACCTCTAACTGTACTAGGATCCAGGCCATAAACCTGGAAACTCAACAAATGTTTCACAAACATAGGTTTTAGACCCTTCTTCCACAACTACTGTGGTGGACTTATTACTGTGGTCAATTTCAGCATGGATGCCCAGCTGGATCAAGTTGGTGTGCTTCTGGGTGTAGAAGATCCACCTGAAGGTTATTGCCAACACAGTATCAAAAAGAACAGGGGCAGAAGATAGTGGCCAGCTGTCCCCCAGGAGAAGCTCTGTTGAGGTTGGTTCTCCAGAAGGGAACTGGGCTGTTCTCATCGCAGAAGGAGCTTAGGGCCTTGCTATCGTTGAGGATGGATGCTGTTGCTTCAGGGGAGCTCTGGTCTTCATCTCTGCTGTGACCCTCATATCCTGGTTCCAGTAGACATTTCTTCTGTCTTTTAGTGCAGACATGGATGTACATAGGACACACCAGCCCTTGACTGGATCTTTCAGGTCTCGAGTGCATAGGTAGACTTTCAGCACTCTTCCCACATTTGATTTTTGTATGTGAATGTTGTAACTTATAAATGTCCTGTATTAAATCTGCTCCCTTGCAAACCATTGACTCTAGAAAAGTAACCAAGACACCTACAAAGGAGATGTTCCACAGTGGGGCCCAGGAACCTGCATTTTCAATAACTTCCCAGGTGACCTCAAAGCAGCGGGCTCCAGGACTGGCATAGTGAATTTCTGCAGCTGGCCTCACATAACTCCTAAAATGAGAGCACTTGAGAGGTGACACCAGGTGAGGGCAGCAAGCGTCTGTGAGGAACATGCTGTGGCCTACTAGTAAGGGGCGGCCCTAGGAACAGAATCTAATCCTCTGGACTCTAGGCCAACACTGTGTCCGCTGCCCCTTGCTGACACTTCCCAACAGCGGCACATGCTTACCTGCCTCACTACCCACCCAAGGACAGGTAAAGGACCCTGAACGACCAGAGGGCCATGGCAAGAGCATTGTGCTTGAGGTCAGAAGACAAATTCAGGCCAAGGCTCAGCCACCTACCCTCTGAGAGCTCCTAGGAAACTCGCTCTACTTCTCTGAGCTTCAATATCCTCATTTGTAAAATGGAGACTTCGAGTTCTCATACTTTTACTATTTGAATAAATGAAATGATAAATGTAAAACGCATAGCAAGACCTTACTTACTGTTTGTGGTTTGATTACCAGTAATCCAGATTTCCTGGCTTCTCCTACAGTACCTTACTTCTGCAGCACATGCATTCAGATTTTGGAAGATTTTTGGCTCCAGGTAAATGCAAATACTCCAAGAGGAAGGAACCACTCTAAATGTTACAAACCAATGCCGACCCCCTGAGGAATTAGTAGCCAGGTGGCAGGGAGGAGGAGGGCCAGGGAGTAGGTAAGAAGTGGAGCACAGGAGCAATGAACTGCATGACCCTACCCCAAGTTCACTAGGCCCATAAGGCCAGGACTGACTAGCTCTGTTTTCAGGTGTGGCTGAACCACAACAACCAGTTATATTTGCATAACAACTCGCACCTCAATAGATCACTTTCAATAGATTGCTTCAGTTCAGCCTCAAAACAGCCCTATTAATTAACTATTACTACTGCTCCTGCCTTTAAGAATTAGAAATTGGAGGCACTACTAAGCCATTTACTCAGCAACAGATCTGAATTTAGACTCATGATCTAACTCCCATGTAGACCAGGGCTACACAATAGTAATAGTATGTGAGCCACAAATGTGATTTTTGGTTTTTGAACAGTCATATTTTTAAGTGAGAAGAGATCTAATTAGTTATAATACTATATTTAACTTCATATATCTAAAATACTATCATTTTAGCATGCAATCAATATAAAAAATTAAAGTGGGATTCTTTTCCTTCTCATGCAAGTTTGAATTCCAATCTGTAACTTTTCCTTATCCTTCTAATGCAATTTTTATTTGCTTATCTTGATTTTTAGCCATACTTCAAGTGCTTAGTGGCCACAGTGGCTACTCTATTAGACAGTTCTATACAAGTCAGCAAATTTTTGGCTTTTTCTTTCTTCTTTTTCTTCTTTTTTCAACTCTAGAAAAATTAAACTTAGCCAACGGGCTACACAAAATCATCACCTGCCAACATCTGCTGCAGAGTATAAACTCATAGAAGGCAGGAACCACATCTAATTCATTTACTGTTGCAGCCTCACATGCCTAAAATATAGCAGGTACTCACTAAACAGTGTGGAATTAAATTTGCCCAAAGTAGATCAGGAAGAATTTATTATTTCCCCATGAGAGGTGACAGGAACAAAGTCACAGGGCCAAAATGACTTATCTGAAGCACATAGGTACAAAGCCCAAGCAGGGTGCCTTGAGGGCTCTGCTCTTTCCTGTGTGTCATGCCGCTTTTAATACCTGTTACACCCTGTTCCATAGTTGCCATGGCTGTCACACTGAACCCCAGCATTTCTAACTCTGCTTCTGGGTTTGATCTCGGGCTCCCAGAAGGCCCCGGCCGAATGGCAGGGAGGAGGAGACAAGGGCCTTGCACATCTCAGGAGCCAGGCCTGGCAGCACTCCCAGCAGGCAAAGCTGTTCATGATGAAGAGCCAGGTCATGCCCCCTCACTCCAAGCCAGGGTCTCTCCGGAAATGAGTGCTCTTGTAAGTTTAGAGAAAATGCATTTCCACTCTCCTTTTCAGCCTGAAAGCATACACCTCCTTCACAAAGAAGGTAGTGAACCAGTTATAATTATACCCCATACACTGGGGAGCATGAAAGTGACATTTAGCAACACTTAAGCCTCGGATATGTGGTGGCTGCAGTAAACATTATATAATTGCTGCAGCATCGATCCCAACAATTAACAACAAAAAGCAGAGAAAGAATGGAAATCCTCCAAGAAACTGCCACAACCTGCGAGTAAAATGGGGTCCAAAATCTTTCTTGGGGACAGCCCTCCTCCACCAAATACTCAGACATTTTCTTTTTTTCAATGCTATCAGGAAGAAAGTTTTCACTGCAGTTTTCCCAGGATCTAAGGGACCAGGAAGCAGACCAGCAGGTTGAGACAGAAACACCTGGAAGTTCTCTGATGGGTTACCTCCTGCTCAGGCTCCTCTTTTCTAGCTCATGAAGTTGGAGAATGCAGAGAATAGTGAGTTTAGTGTGGCTGGATCTTGGAGGCAAGAAGCAGGCCTCAAGAGACCAAGATGGAGAGGGTAAGTCTGGAAAGGATAAAGACCAGTCTTGTAGAGAATGCAGAGTTGCTGGAGGGACTCATGAAGAGACGGAGCAAAGACATTTTGCATTTTGGAAAGAAGCAGAGAGACAGGGAGATGACGGCCATAGCTGAACTGTGAAAGTGAGGATGGTGAGCGCTAGATTGATCCAGGGGATAGTTAAGAGACAAAATCAACAGAACCTGGTGAGTGATAGGCTGTAGGAGTGTCAAATATGATTCCCAAATTTCTGGCTTTGATTATGGGAAGGCTGGTGACATCGAACCCTGGAAGAAGACAGGTTTGGTGGGAACAGGTGATGTGATGTGTTAGTGTCAGGTACATGATTTAGGAAATGCCTGTGGAGCATTCAAATAGAAAGAGAAACTGGAAATGTGACTCAGAAGCAAGGCTGGCGTGAAGACCTGGGTGTGTGGGTCTTCTATGTCTAGAAAATGCCGAACCATGGATGCGGGGAGCTGCTTAGGGAGAGATGTAGGAAAGAGGGTCAGGGACACATGAGTTAGGGGCTGAGAAAAGAAGGGGTGCCAGTCGAGCATGAAGAATGGGATGGAACAATTGTACAAGACAAAGGAGAAAAAAGGAAGGATGCATCTCAGGGTCTCAGAAACCAACGAAGAGGAGATTTGAAATGAAAAGGTGCATAGAGTGACTGATGCTGAAGACAGAAGCGAGCTGCACTCCTTCCTCAGTCAGAGGTGCTGTGTGCCCAGGACTGAGTATCAGGCAGTGAGGTAAATGTTGCAGACAGAACTCCCTGCCCTTACAGACATTTCATTCTAGTGCAGAGATGGAGTACTGGATAAGCCAATAAATAAGTAAACTTGTTTGGTACATGTAGTAAGCTGAATAGTGGCCTCCAAAGAGATGTGCCCAAAACCTAGTCTCTGGTGCCTGCGAAAGTGACCTTATTTGGAAATGAGGTCTTTGAAGATATTTATAAATTAAAAATCTCAAAATGAGATCACGCTGGAATTAGGGTGAGCCTTAAATTCAATGACTAGTGTCCTTCTAAGAGAAAAGAAAGGAGAATTTGAGACATGGACACACAGAGGAGAAGGCCACAAGAAGATGGAGACAGATTGGAGTGACATCTGTACAAACCAAGAACTGCTGGCAGCCATCATAAGCTAGGAAACCAGCTTAGAATAAATTCTCCCTCAGAGCCTCAGAAAGAACCAACCCTGCCACGCCTTGATTTCAGACCTCTGCCCTCCAAAACTGAGAAGATACATTTCTGTTATTTTAAGCCACAGAACCTGAACTAATATGATAAGTTAGAAGGTGACAAATGCTATAGAGGGGGAGAAAAAGAGGGAGGGGAGAAAAAGAGGGAGGGGAGAGGGAAAGAGGACTTGGTCAGAGAAGACTTCACTGAGGAGACAAGGGAACTATCTATGCAGCTGTCTGGCAGAAAACGCAACGTGAACAAAGAGTGCAGTAGCCCTGAGGTAAGAAACTACCTAAAATGTTCCAGAAAAGCCAAGGAAACCAATGCAACAGGGCAGGGTTGGTAAGAGGCAGAATAGTAGATTAGTTCATAGAGATACCATGGGGCATGGGCAACGTGTTACGTGTCATGCTTCTTGAACAACAATGTGCACACGAGTGGCCTGAGGAACATGTACAAATGTAGAGCTGGGCTTCTCCGTTTATAACAAGCCGCTATACCATGCCAAGGCTGCTGACGACCATGCTTTGAACTCAAGGGTAAAGTGTTCAATGCTTTTCAACCCCAAGAATCATCTCTGAAGCCTTTGAGGAAAAAAATACAAGATAATGCAGTTCTGCCCCAAATCAATTAAATCAGAATCTCTAGGAGGTGAGACTCGTACATGGATAATTTTATAGCTCCTCTAATGTACAGCCAGGAGAGAGAATCACTGGTTTAGAGGCTTGAAATTTTGGAAGGACTCCCTCTTTTTCTCTAAAAGAATTAGGAAGAGATATAAGGTTTTTGAGCAAAGCAGTGACATGGCCTGATTTATGCTTTAAAAGGATGACTCAGCCTGTTAAAAGCTAGAAAGAACATCATTTCCACCATTACAACAATAGAGAAACCACTTAATCCATGAAGTCACAACTTCGTGTGTTGGGGTGGGGCTGAGGACTGAACCCAGGGCCTTTGCACTAATGCTACATCCCCAACCCTTTTATTTTTTATTTTGAGACAGGGTCTTTCTAAGTTAGTAAGTGCCCCTGGCTGGCCTTGAACTTGCGATCATTCTGCCTCTACCTCCCAGAGTGCTGGAATTACAAGTGTGCACCACCACACCATGCCACAATTTTTCTTGAGCCTATCAGAGAGCTAAAGTCTCTAGGACTGAAATCTAAAGAAAGGCATGCATGAAGTCCTACCTGGATTCCTCTCTCCTAATTCCTCAAAGGAACGAAAGTCTTCAGCCAGCTAGGGAAGAGCATCAAAGCCTTTCCTGTTACTTTGGAGCCACACAAGAAGTAAACTACAAGAATTAGTATTAGTTTACTAGGGCTTCTATAACAAAACACCACAGACTAGATAGCTCAAACAGCAGACATTTATTTTCTCATACTTCTGGAGGGTACAAGTTCAACATCAAGGCATTGGCAGTGTTGGTTTCTTCTGAGGTCTCTCTCATTGGCTTGAATATGACCACCTTCTCAATGTGTCCTCACACTATTTTTCCTCTGTGTATGCATCCCTTATGTTCGAATTTCCTCTTCTTTTAAGGATAACAGTAAATTAGGTTAGGGCCCAACATAAGAGCCTCAATTTAGTTTACTTCTTTTGAAGACCTATCTCCAAGGTTGGGGATTTAGCTTAGTGGTAGAGCGCTTGCCTAGCAAGCGCAAGGCCCTGAGTTCGATCTCCAGCACCAAAAATAAATAAATAAATAAATGACCTAGCTCCAAATACAGTCACTTTATGAGGTACCAGGACTTAGGACTTCAACATAGAAACTTGAAGTAAAGGGAGTACAGTTCAATCCACGAGAGAAAGGAAACAAACAACCAAAAACACCTTTGTGACTAATTTTGAGACAGAATTAATCACATGAGACAAAGAAGGCCACTACATATTGGTAGATGGGAAAAAAATCCACCAAGAAGATATAACAAGTGTAACTACATATGCCTCAAACATTAGTGCACCCAATTTCGCAAAGCAACTATTACTCAACATAAGGGAACACATAGGTCCCAAAACAATAACAGTGGGTGACTTCGATACTCCACTCCCACCAACAGATAGGTCATCCAGATAAAAATCTCAACAAAGAAACATGAGAAAAAACTGCACAATAGATCAAATGGACTTAACAGAGGTCTACAGAATATTCCATCCAACATTCTTCTCACATCTCATGGAACATTCTCCTAAATAGATCATATCTTAGGCTATAAAGAAAATTTTAACAAATAGAAAAAATCAAAATAATTTTTTGTATCTTATCAGACCATAATGGGTTGAATCAGCAACGAGAGAAACCACAGAAACCACACGAACACATGGAAATTGAGCAACTCACTTTGGAACAATTAGTGGGTCATTAAAGAAATCAGGAAACAAATTTTTAAAATTCCCAGAATCGAATGAAAATAAAATTACACTATATCAGAGTCTCTGGGATATACCAAAAGCTGTTCTAAGAGGGAAGTTTACAGCTATGAGTGCTTACATCAAAAAATCAGAGAGATCAAAAGTAAATAATCCAATCACATATCTCAACATTTTATAACACAAAAACAAACCAAAATGAACCCAACAAAAGGAAATAAATAATAAAGATGAGAGCTGAAATTACTGAGATAGAGACTAAAAGAATAATACACATGATCAATGAAACAAAGAGTTCTTTCTTTAAAACAATAAACAAAATTGATATACCCTAACCAAACTAACTAAAAGAAAGAGAGAAGACCCAAATCAATACCAATAGAGATGAAAAGGGGATGTTACAACAGATACTACTGAAATACAAAAGATTATCAGCGACTATTTTGAAAACATATCTGGAGAATCTAGAGGAATTGAATAGATTTCTAGACACATACAACCTAACAAAATGAATCAAGAGAATATAAAAAAACCTAAACAGATCCATAACAAGCAATGAAATTAAAGCAGTAATAAAAAGTCTCCCCCCACAATAAAAAAAGGGCCAGACAATGCTGAATTTTATAACACTTTTGAAGAACCAACACCTATGCTCTTCAAACTATTCCATGAAATAGGGAATGAATATCATAGAAACACTAATATAATTCAAATAGTTTTATTACTATCAAAGTAGAAGTCAGGAAAACAGACATTACAAGCAATAGTGGACTTTACACAATGTTAAAGGATAAATCCACCTAGAAGATCTAATAATTTTAAATATACCTATGCCTAATAACAGAACTTTGAAATGCACTAAGCTAAAACAGATAGAACTGAAAAAAGTAGTGGAGAAATTCGCAATGATAGGAGGTTTTAACCCGCTCTTTCTGTAACCAGTAGAACAAGCAGAATATCAATAAGGATAGAAAAGACTCGAACAACACTGTCAGTATCAACACTGAATTCAACTTACTGACATTTACAGAACCCTTCAACCAACATCATTAGGACACACATTCTTTTCAAAGGTACATGGAACATTGGAGAAGATGTACCATATCATATTCTAGGCCATAAAACAAACCTAAATATTTTGAAAGAATTCAAGTTAGACAAAGTAGATTCTCAAGCCATAATAAAATTAAAAATTGATAAGAGAAAAAATCTAGAAAATCCCCAAATATTCAGAAGTTAAATGACACATTTCTAAATAACCAGAGAGTTAAAATAAAATCACAGGAGAAATTTTAAAATACTCTGATCTGAATGAAATAGAAACACAGCCTATCAAAATATGTAGAATGCAGCTAAAAGCAATGCTTAGAGGGAAATTTATGGCATCTGATGCTAATATTAGAAAAGAAAAGTCTCAAATCAATTATCTAGACTTTCACATTAAGAAGCTGAAAGAGAAGAAAATTAAACCCAATACAAAGTGAAACAAGGAAATAATAAAAAGTAAAATCAATAATAAAGTTCATGACATAATAAACCAGATCTTTGTTGAGATAATTTTGGAAAAGTAAGTGAAGTCTGATGATACTATAAGTTTTTTTTTTTAACCAAGAACATGTATTGGTACATTGTCCATATATTGATCACATTTATCATGTTTGTTTTGTACCTGTACATGGTGTCTCTTTAAACCAGATCTTTGAAAAGATCTACAAACCTCTATCTAAATGAACTAAGAAAAAACTTGAGAAGAAACAAATTACAGTTCTTAGGAATGAGAGGCATCATTACTGAGCCCACAGACATTAAAGGATTAGAAGGAAATACCACAAACAACTCCACGCTTATATATTTGACAAGATTAAATGGAAATATTTTATGGAAAATATAAACTTCCAAAGATCAAGGAGAAATAAATAGTCTGAATAGCTCTATTAAAGAAATCAAATCTGTATTTTTAAATCTCCCAACAAGGAAAATATTTCTTTCAGGAACAGAGGACTTCATCAGGAAATTCATTAAACTTTTGAAGAAAGCTTGACAATTCTTTATAAAATCTTTCAGAATGTAGAAGGAGAAAGAATACTTCTCAACTCATTTTATGGGATTAGTTTTATACTGATAGCAAAATCAGACAAAGATACAATATTTTAAAAACTGGAAACCAATATCCTTCATGAATATAAAAGTAAAAACCCTTTTGAAAAATTAACAAATCAAATCCAGCAATAAAGAAAAATGGATAATACAAAATCAAGGCAACTTATCTCGGGAATGAAAGATGTTCAACATTAAAAATCTTAACGGGTGGAATTCACCACATCAACAAATTGAAGATAAAATATAATTCCATTTTCCAAAGCTGCTCTAACAAATCACCTCAAATAGAGTGACCTAAAAAAAAAAAAAAAGTATTGTCTCTCCGTTCTACAGGGTAAGTCTGAAGTCAAGGTAGCAACAGGGTTATGCTTCTTCTGAAGTCTCTAGGGAAAACTGCTTCCCTGTCCCTTCTAGCTTCTGGTGGGTGCCAGTCGACCCTGACATTCCTAGACCTGAAGCAACATAACGCCATCCCTGCCCCCACCAGGCTAACTCCTGGGTCTTCAAATCTCTTGCTCCTTACAAGGACACCAGTCATTGGATTTAGGTCCCTCTCTATCTAATAAGTGTCATTTTAACTTGATTCCATCTGCAATTACCCTATTTCCAAATAAGGTAATGTTCATAGGAAGTGGGGATTAAGATTCCAGCATGCCTTTTGGGAGGACATAATTCAATCCACAACAAATAATATGGAATAACTTCAATATATGCAGAAAAAGCACTTGAAAAATTCAACATCCATTCATAATAAACATTTTTAACCTACTGAAAATAGAAGCAACTCTCTCAATATGAAAAATAGCAACTACAGGAACCTCCAGCTATTAACATAGTATTCAATGGCAAAAAAAAAAGAAAAAGAATGATTTTCTCCCAAGACAGAAAACAAGAAAAGTCTGTCTGCTCTCACTGCTTCTATTCAAAATCACATGAGAAGTCCTAGCCACTGCAGTAATGCAAGAAAAATAAATGTATAAAAGTCTTACAGATTGGAAAGGAGAAATAGAACTGTCTCTAATTTTAGACCTGGTTGTCTACACAGAGAATCAAAAAGAACCTACAGAACAATTACTAGAACAAATAAATGAGTTTAGTAAAGTTAGAGAATACAATGTCTGAAGGAGTCCAACTGCCACCATTCTAGGCTGACCAGAGGCCACTTTAAGCCTCTCCCAGCTGCTATTCTTTCATACCTGCTAAAGATGTATAATCATGGTTAATAAGGCCCAGTGACCACAGCTATACCCCATAACTCCCACCACATTCTACAGCCTGCTCTTAGCAGACACCCACCACTCTCTGTGCTTTCTCAAGCCTTGTCCCTGCAGGTACCCACAACTCCTTTTCACTGAATTCTCCCCCTCAAAAGTCGCATTTTGACCTTTACCCTTCACTGCCCCCCCCCATGCACATGACACTGTGAAAGACCTCAGAGCCTGCAGGAGAGATGCTGGTGTGGCCTAAGTGCCTGGGCAGCCCGCTCAGGTCCTTCTAAATAAACCTGTTCTGACTGGCAAGCTCATGTTTTTGTTTTTCCTCCTTTTTTCCTAATAATGTCAATATACAAAAAGTCATGGTATCTGTACTACTAACAATAAACACTTAGAAACTGAAATTTATAAAAGATTTATAATAACAAAAAAAATACAATAGTTACATATAAAACCAACAAAATAGGTGCAGTGTTAGTATATTGAAAACTAAAACATTGGTATAAGAAAGTTAAAAAGACCTAAATAAATGCAGGGTTATATTCATCATGAATTTGAAGACTCAATGTTAGTAAAGATGTCAAGTAACCCTAAAGTACGCTACAGATTGAATTCAATTTTAGTCAAAATCTCTGCAGGAATTTTTATAGAAATCGACATTTTGATTTTAAAATTTATATGGAAATACAAAGGAACTAGAAGAAACAATTTTGATAAAGAACAGAGTTTGAGAAGTCATACTACCAGGTATCAAGACTTACTACAAAGCCTGATCAAGGCAACAACATGGTGCTGGAAAACAGGATAGACATAGAGATATGCAGGAGCCAGCCTATTACCAGCTCATGAGAGCCAGACGTAATTTTCAGGAGTTTCACAGGCTGGGTGTTGTCATATTGGTTGCTTGAAATTGTCTACTGTGAGAGTATTTTTAAAACAAAAACCAGCAAACACCACAAATCAGGACCATTACCCCCCAGCCACTAAGAAATAGTTCTTAAAATTATACAGGACTACTTTATATCTAGACAAAGGAAACAGAACAGGTAATTCAGAAATTGACCCAGATACAGATAGGCAATATATTTTCCATAAAGGTACAAAGGCAATTTAATAGATAAAAGACAGTCTTTCCCACAAATGGTGCTAAAACAATGGTGCTAAACCTCCATATGCAGAAAGAAAGAGAGATAGAGAGGAAAAGGAAGGGAAGGAGAAAAGGAAGAAGGAGGGAGGGAGGAAGGAAAGAAACCTTTATTCATCCCTTAAAGCATACCCAAAAATTAATTCAAAATGGATTATAGACCTAAATGTAAAGTTATAAACCTATTAGATGAAAACATAAAGGAATATTTAAGAACTTGTGTTAGACAAATATTTTTTAGATAGTATCCAGGGCCAAAGTGATCAATTAGACCTCACCAAAATTAAGAACTTCTGATTCTTATAAGATGATTTTATGAAAAATGAAGACAAGCTACAGAGCAGGAGATCAAATCTCATGTATGATAAAGAACTTGACACAGATTAACAAAGACTTGACAAAAATTCTCAAAACTTGACAGTAAGCAGAAAACTAACAACCCAATTTTTAAATAGTCAAAAGAAGTGAATAGGCCCTTTGCATAGCAATAAGCAAACAATAAAATGTGTAATATTATTAGCCACTGGGGAAATACAAATTAAAACCACAACAAGATACTGCTATACCTATAGTAGAATAGCCAAAATTATTTTCTAATTGATAATACCAAGTGCAGGTGAGTTTGCAGAGCAACTGGAATACTTATACATTGCTGGTGAGAATAAAAAATGGTACAATCCCATTGGAAAGCAGTTTGGCAGTTTCTCATAAAATGAAACATACCTATACTATACAACCCAGCAACTCCAACACTAGGTATTACCCAAGTAAAATGGAAACTCATACTTACAAAAAACTTGTATACTAATAGAGAATAACTAGTATGGTTTAGATCTAAAATGTTGGTGCTGGGGGTTTAGCTCAGTGGTTAGAGTGCTTGCCTAGAAAACACAAGGCCCTGAATTCGATCCCCAGCACACACACACACACACACACACACACACACACACACATACACACACACACTCTCATGTGTGCAGAGGTGGGCTCTTGAAGAGTAATTGGGTCATGTGGGTGCTATATTCAACAATGGATTAATAGCTGATGCGCTACTAGTAGGTGGGGCCTGGTTGGAAGAGGTGGGTCACTGGAGGTATAACCTCAAAGGGTACATTCTTGTCCCTGGCTTTGTCCTTCTCTTCCTGCTTCTTGGCTGCTAGAACAGTGTTATTCCATTACAGTTCTACCTTGGAGACAACCATGACCTGAACCCTTTGAGACCCTGAGCCATATAAACCTTTCCTCCTCTAAGTTGCTGGTGTCAGATACTTTGTCCCAGTGACCCAGGAAAGTGACTAATACAGCAGCTTTGCTTACACTTGCCAAAACTGGAAAGAATCAAATGTCCCTCAACTAGAGAATGGATAAGTAACTGTGAAATATCCCTACAAAGGAATCTTCCTCAGTATTCAAAAGGAATGAGCTACTGACACACACACAATAATATGAATGAAACTCATATGTACTGTGATAAGTGGAAGAATACATATTCATAGGCTATATCCTGTGTAATAGGATTCTATGTGATGTTCTGTCTATAGAATTTAAATTCTGTAAGTGTATATATATTTTATATGTAAATTCTATTTATAGAATTTACATGAGATTCTATTTATATGCTCTTCTGAAAGGCAAAAGTATAGAGACAGGAAACAAATCAATGATTAACAGGGGCTGGGAATAAGGGAAGAATCTGGTTCAGGAGAATTATTTGGAATAAGAACTGTTCTATATCTTCATTACAGTTCAGGTTAAACATTGTATGTGCTTGTCAGAATATACAGCATGTGGATAAATTCTACCACGTATGCATTATTTCTTAATGAAAATATAATTCAGTTTTTTAAAGAAAGGTTTGCTTTTACTGTTGCTTGGAATAGGCCTTGGGGCAAGGGAGGAAGCAGGAAGATTACTGGAGCACCCAGGTAAGTAGGAGAGTAGCTTGCACAGAAAGTGGCCTTTGAACCTGCCAGCACGTGAGTCATCAGTGACCCTACGGAGGTGGTTTCAGCGAAGGGGCAAAGGAAGAGTCAGGCTCTAAGGGCAGAGGGTGGCAGGCAAGTGTGTGCCAACAGTACCAGTTCCCTGACTACTTGTGTTAATCTGTGCTGCTGTAGCAGAATACCTTAGATGGGTAATTTAAAATGAGCAGAAATGTATTCTCTCACAGTTCAGGAGGCTAGAAAATCCACTATCAAGGGGCCGGCATCTGATGAGGGCCTTCTTGCTGAGTCCTTACATGGCTGAAAAGCAGAAGAGAGAGATTCCATTCTCACAAGCCCTTTTGATGCAGCATAAATCCATCTATGTGGGTGGAGCCTTCATGACCTAAACACCTCCCATTAAATTCACCCTCCTAACACTGCTGCATTAGAGATTAAATTTCTAACACATGAATTTAGAGGAGACATGGACATTCAAACCACAGCACAACTTTAAGGAAACTGCATGGACCTGCCCAACTAGATGCCCCCTGGCTCTAAAAATGGGTCTGAGCCTTAGATGACCAACTGTGATAGTTAGTTGTAGTGTTAACTTGAATAATAAATGCTCAGCTGTTTGTCTTACAGTTCTGGGTGTGTATTGATGATTGGCTTACTGAATAGGGAAGACCAGCCCTAGACGTTATGTTTTATATCTAGATGCCCTGCCCCAAGAAGCCTCATGAACTCATACACGGGGCTTTTGAGAGTGACTGGATTATGAGTGTGTGATACTAGATATATTGATGGATTTAGCATAGTTCTGGACGTGGATGATGGACTTACTGAAGAGGGAAGACCCACCCTGGGTGTAGATCGCACCAACCAATAGGCTTGTAGCCTTGACGGACTAAAAAGGGAAAGAAGAAGGTAGTTTGCCCCTTTGCATCTTCAGGGAAGCTCCAGTTTTCACCATCATTTTATTCTTTTCCTCTATTGAATCCCAATTGATACACCAACTATCTCAGTTTGCCTGGGACTTCCCTGTTATTAACTCTGAAAGTCCTACCTCCAGGGAACCCCTCAGTCTTAGGCACAGCAAGGCAATTAGTCACCCAACAGCCCCAGTCAGCTGCTCCATCATCCTCCGTTCTACCTTTCCTATCAAGTGGTGTCTCTGCCTTCCAACCCTGACCAGGCTCTGAGTTCCTTTCTGAAACTGCTTACAGATGCAGTGACACAGGAATTCTTATACAGAAGGGCACTCTGCTGCTTTTTATGTCACCTTAAGGCTGTAATATGATTCTTGATATCAGGAAGAAATTAAAAAGTGGTATTATCACTCCACTGCCTCAAAATGGAGAGCACACATATCTCTCTCATCACAAGTCTGAAATGTCTTTCTAAAAACAGATTCAGTGGCTTTTGTTTTGGTCCTGTGCTTAGCATCTTCACAGCTTTCAGTACAGAAAGGCACTTTCTCCTTGAAATCTTCTCCCTCAATTTCTACCATACTCTTCTGTTCTGGATCCCCTTCCACCATTCTTTGTTTCTCAATCTCCTTTCTGGCCTGAGAAAGAACATACCTTCCTAATACATGCTGGTGAAGCTGTCCAGGGAAATATTTGAGCACCACATGGAACCAGGATTTGAATCCTAGCTTGTCACTTTCTAGTGACAAACTTTGGCACATTACTCCTCTGACCTTCAGATTTTCTCTTTGTGAAATAAATATAATTAATTCTACCTCATTGTATTGCCATAACAATGAAGTTAGATTATGTATTGAAGGGAAACTCTCAGAACAATACTTGTAGTAGATCACAGCAACAAATAAGTGCAGCTCTTGATAGTATAAAATGTTTCCGACAGTAATGCTCAACAATGGAGACGTGGTTAATAAGTCAGGCTACACACACCATGATTTATTTATAGAATACTGTATAATACAGCCATTAAAAATAATGTTCTGAAGAATATTTAATGGCACAGAAAAATGATCACAATATAATTTCAAGAGAAAAAAATTATGCTATAAAATCCAAGACTCAATTCTGTTCTTAAAAGAAAGTGTGTGTGTGTGTGTCTGTGTGAGATACATGTATTTAGGAAAAAAAGAAGAAATGTAGCAAAATGTTGGCCAGTTATACTTTCTCTTTTGCTTCCTTATAGTCTACATTTTCAAGTTTTCTCTACTGAACATGCATTATTCTCATAACAATAGATGTTATTTTTAAAATTGAGTCATCAATTTATTCATTCAACATAGAGGTTTTTTTCCCTAGCACATATTGTCAACCAAGCAATGTTTTAGACTCTGGGGATACTGTGTTGAAAAAGTTAACAGGAAGAGTTTTCTCAAGACGCCCTCTGGACTTGCATTTAATTTTCCATAATTGTTTTATGTACTAGTTTTGTCTCCACCTGTAAATTGTTTAGTCTCTAGGGAAGGGAGTATTTGGTCTCCCTGTCTGCAGCCCTACAACATCATACTCCACAAACCCAGGAAGAAATTGGTAATGTTTCACTTTAATAACTGAGGACTGATTAAAGTGGCCAATTTCTTAGAACCAGCAATTATAGGAGGAATGGATAAGATGCCTTCCTATTTGGGGCTAGTATTTGTTCCCTTCCTCCATTCCTGGGGGTAAAGAGTACCCCTGTAATGGGTCTTCGTGGAAACACAGGAGCTATGTGGCTGGGGTGGTCCTTTGTAAGGGAAGCTTCTCATTCTTCAGGCTCCACAGGACACACAGCAAACTGTCTTTTCTGCACTGTTTTACACCCTGGGTGCCTTGGGCAAAAGACAAAGCCTAGAGACTTTTCTCAGATAATGTATTTTAATATATAAGATAAGTAGTTACAATTACAGAGAAAACCAAATACACTGACGTTCAATTATCAAAATATTGTTTTAAGTGTATGTATTACAGGGTTGGGAATGTAGCTCAGCGGCAGAGTCCTTGCCTATCATGCCCAAGGCACTGGGTTTGACCCCCAGCACAACAATAAAAGAATGTGTATTATGTAAGAATCAATTTGCTTCTTTGAATCACATTTTTAAAAATAAGACACTCCATCTGAATTACAGCTAAATTAAAGTCAAATCATTTTTAAAGACAAAAAGGCTGTTTTTGCTCAGTTTGAATAAGAATACAAAACGGTGGGATCTGTTTGATGAGACAGTACATTTGTCAGTTTGTACAGCTAATTGATTTAGATGTGTGTTTGGGTTTATCTGTCTGTGTGTGTGTGTGTGTGCGTGCGTGCATGCGTGCATGCGTGTGTGTGTGTGTGTATGTTACGCTAAAAATCTAATCCTCAAAGATACATTGTGAAATGAGATTAAGTCTTCCATACTCTTTACAAAGTGCAAAGAGTTTTCTCTAGGAGTAATAAAACTCTCCAAGGTTTTTTAAAACTCTACTTGTAGTAGTTCTTTGGGCCAAAGATCGGTGAGTTCATCTTTGATTAAATCCATATGTTTGAGACAGTTTATATCAGCAAGAAAAAGAAGACATGTTGGTTCAGCTTTGATACTATCAAGATATAGTATGAATAATTTTGAAAGAGTTTGAAGGTAGTTCTGTGTGTTTGTAGACTTTTCTTTTTAAATAAACTGACAGAATTTTGGGGTTGGGGATTTAGCTCTGTGGTAGAATGTTTGCCTAGCAAGCACAAGGCCCTGAGTTCGATCCCCAGCAGCACCCCCACCAAAAAATTTACTGACAGAGTTTTGCATGTCAACTCCATTGAAGTAGAGCACCTCCCATATTTGCAAGTTTGCAAAGATGTTGGCCTCTGCTCCCCTTTCATATTAGCAGCTCAACCGAGGAGGTTGGCGATGTGCCCAGGAGCATCAATAACCAATAACCATGGTATCACAGCCCTGAATTGAAACACTCATCTCATCCAGATGATTAAGAGCATCTGTGGGTTAGCCAACCCATAGACAAAATTCTGTCTTGCAAAATGTTCCAAGAGGGGTTTTCTCTTTTGTTTAGAAAAAAGTAAAATTTTCTCTTAAAATTTACTGAGCTTCTCTGAGGAAGAGAAGCATTTCCTTTTCTGATATTATTTCTTGACAAAACCTTTAAAACCATTATGATTCAGAGACCAACTTTCAATAAAGCTGATGACTATTGTGACAAAACCTCTCGGGATTTTTGGGAGAACTAGATTATGTCTGTATTGAATGCAACAAGTGAAAACAACACAGGGTGCTTGCTTATTAGCTAAAACAGTCAGAAGCAAAGTTAGATGCACAACCAAGCATCGCAGAAGCTCCATCTGTCCATGGACATGAAGCTTATCTGTCCTGTCAGGTTTTTTGATACACACACACACACACACACACACACACACAAACACACACACATACACACACATATGTATACACCATTTCCGAAACTTCAGCCATCTTTTTATTTCCAAAGACACTCACAGAACAAAAATTCTTTGTTGATGTCAACCAGCACTTCATGAATAAAACAAACAAGTGGATACATGGAAAGATGGCTGTAGTTTCATCCAGTGACTTGCTGAAGGGAATGACATCAATTCCTTCATAATGTATGTTAGTCAGCTTTCCATCACTGTAACAGATACCTAAAATAAGCAATATACAAGGAGAAATGGTTATTTTAGCTCACAGGTTTGGAGATTTCAGTCCATGACTGATTAGCCTTATTGCTTTTGAGACTACAGCAAGGCAGTACACTATGGTGGGATATAAGGCAAAGGAAGCTGCTCACTTCATGGCATCCAGAAAGCAAAAAGAGAAGTGTGACTTAACTTCCTCCTACTAGGTCCCACCTACTAAAGGTTCTACCACCTCCCAACAGTGCCTCAGGTGACCAAGCCTATAACATGTGGGTCTCTAGGGGACATTTATCCAAACAATAGCAACGCACATCAAAACATGTCAGCTATTCTTCATGAAAGCACCACATTTGACTAGGGAGCCACTTCCAATTTCTACCCCTATTTCAGCTCACAAATCACTCCACATTCACAGAGTATGGTGACTTTAGATAAAGTTTCTCCAGTAGTGTGAGGCTTCTTTTGTCTAGCATCTGCTAAGAAGCTTCCAGAATACTTCCAGAGAAGACGTTCAAGAAATTCCAAGTCCATGTGTTGGAAGTATCCTAGCTTTTCCAAATTGTATTTCCTTCCAACACAAGTACACAGAACTCCTTATTTTCTTCAGATACATTTTTTAACATGGTCACAAGACAGGTACTCTTTCAGCCTCCATGCCTCAAAACTCCATTCTCAAGGACTTTTCCACAAAAGAAGAAAAGAGCCATTTTGACTTTTTTGTCTCATTACTTTTTTAATGTAAATGAAGCCAGATACACACTTTAGTTAGGTCTCCCTCCCCTTTTTTGTCAGTGTATGATAAATTGAGTCTATAAAAAATAAAACTACAACAAAATATTTTATTTCACTGGCATTCTTTAAAACCTAAATATTTTGCGGTTCTTCATGATGGGTCAGCAGCAACACTCACAAGTCGTTCGGAAGATATTCACAAGGATCCACAGGTATGTGGAAATGGGGAGCAAACAAAAACCCAAACAAGGGACGGCAATTTGAAAGCAAAGTCTACCAGATGAACTCCAGTGTCAGCGGTATTTAGAAAAAAGAAGCAGGGATACCTCCAACCACAACACTGTTGAAAGCCCGTGTCCAGCAAATACATCATCATGGGAAAAGATTTAACTCTCTGAAGGAAGAAGCCTAGTACAACAGCAGTGCACCAGTGTGATGAGGGAGTGGAGAAAAGACACTGGAGCAGTGCCATTATGGGCACTCTCCCACCACTCTCCCAAACCCCACCTAGTTCTGTGCCCATGTAATATCCACTCTGCCACCCACTGCCCACCTTACAGATGCCATAGAGAGCTCAGCACCCATGTAGGACCCAACCTGCCACCCACCAAAAGTAGCTAAACTCAGCACCCACAGGAGCTCCCATCCACTGGCTCTTAACCACTACTGAATTTCAAAAAGAGAGACGCTCCTCCATGGAGCCCTAAATGTCACTGAATCCAGGGCCTGTATACAGACTATTTGAGAGGTCAAGACAGACAGTTTGACATGGGCAGAAAGCCAGAGAAGCGTGGCAGAGTCAGAAAGTATTGCATAGCACACTCACCTGGAGAGGCATAAAAAGAGAAATGTAAGCAGCTGCAAGGATTATCATGGAGGGAAGGACATGGAGGTCAAGGAAGTCTCTCCAGAGAGCAGCAAGAGATCAGAATCTGACCAATCCCACTCCAATACAATTGAAGGTGGCTGATAATAAGACACAGACAGAAAGCTGTGGTCACATTACACTCACTCGGTTGATTAGTTGCATGATCACTAAAATATAACCAAAGTCAAACTCACTTCAAAGAGAGACATACACTAAATAAAGAAATCTCCACAACAGCAAGTGTTTCTACCCAAACTGATCTTCAACCCTCAGCACAAAAACAATAGAAACATGAGGAAATCAGTCAACAAGATGTCTCCAAAAACTCTCTTAACTACCCAAAAACTGATCCCACAGGCACTGAAGTAGAGGAAATTTTAGGCAAAGAACTCAGAAACAAAATGGCTAATATATTCAAAGAGACCAAAGAAGAAACTAAAGCAAATCCACAAGATGTTCAGTGAGCTTAAAGAAGATGTAAATAAACAGATAAAGGATCTAAATAATAAAATGTTTAACAAGCTTAAAGAATACATAAAAAGTTGATTGAAATAAGATAATGCAAGATATGTATGACCACTTTTGTGAAAAATTAAAGAATATGAAAAGAAATCAAGAAGAAATATGAGATTTGAAAAATTCAATTGGAAGTATGGGTAACAGAAATGGCCAACATGAGGGGAGACTTCTGGAACTCACAGACAAGTTTAATGTAGTAGATCATGTACTCAGTGAAACCCTAAAATCAAGAAGACATCATGGAACCCAATAAATGATTCAAGAAACCACCTTAAGGATTATAGAAGTTAGAGGAGGTCAGAAGACGACACCAAAGATACAAAAATTTTAGTCACAGAAATCATAACAGAAAATTTCCCAAATCTAGCAAAAGAATTAAATATTCAAGTAAACAAGGTACATAGAACCCCAAACAGTCCTGGTCAGAAAAGAACCTCTCCACAACACACCACAATCAAAACCCCAGAAACTCAGCACAAAGAGAGAAAACTAAAAGGTGTTATAGAAACAACATCAAGCAATTTTCTATGAGTAATAGAAAATGTGTCAATGCAAACCTTAAAGCCAGGAGAGTTTGAAATAAAGTTTTTCAAGTTTTAAAAGAAAACAATTGCCAAGCAAGATTACTATATCCTGAAAAATTATCCTTCAAAACTGATGAAGTAATAAAGACTTCCCATGATAAAGAGATCCTAAAGAATCTGAGGACCACAAAACCAGCATTGCAAAATTATCAAAGGGCCCAAAGGAAACAACACATCTAACAGGAAGACCAGACTAGGGGAAAATAGTGGAATCAACACTGAAAAAATAACACAATGACAAAAATCAGTAAAAAATCAGACAAGAATCAGGAAGAATCAATAAAATACTCAATGTCAGTAGTCTTGACTCTTCAATCAAAAGACAGGCTGGCAGACTGAATCACAAAACAAAACTCAACCATTTTACCTGCAAGAGACATACCTTATCCACAAAAAAAAAACAAAAAACAAAAACAAAAACAAAAATCTACATAGAGTGGAAGTGAAAGGATGGGAAACTCTATGATACTATATGCAAGTTAACCCTAAAAGCAAGCAGGCATAGCTATACAATTTTCAGACAAAGTGGACTTCAACCCAAAACTGATCAGAAGAGACAAGTAAGATCACTACATACTGGTAAAGGAAACGATTTATCAGGAAGAGATTAAAATTATAACTGTATATGCACCAAATATCAGCATATCCAATTCCATAAAACAAAAACTACTGATCGTAAAAGGACAAATAGTCATCAATACAATCTAGTGGAGGACTTCAACACCCCACTCTCACCAAAAGATAGATAAACCAGAAGGGAATCAACAAAGAAATATCAGAGTTGAATCATACTATTAAACAAAAGGATTTAACAGATACCTACAGAGTGTTTCATCCAACAATGGCAGAGTACACATTTTTCTCAGCAGCACACAGGACTTTCTACAAAATTGATCATATTTTAAGACATAAACCATGCTTGAATAAATACAAAAGAATTGAAATATTTTACATCCTATTGAACCATAATACAATGGAAACAGAAATCAACAGAAACTACAGAGCAGATGGATACTAAATAATAGACTCTTGAATAGTTAGTGGGTTATGACAGATATCAGGGAAGAAATTAACATCTCCTAGAATCAAATGGCCATGGAAGCACAACATACCAAAATCTATAGCAAAATTAAAGCAGTTTTAAGAGGGAAGTTTATACCTGTGAGTGCATACATTTTTTTAAAAATAGAGCAATTCTAAATAAATAACCTAATGATGCATCTCAAAGTCCTAGAAAAATAAAATCAATCCAAATCCAAAACTTGTAGAAAGAAAGAAATTATAAAGACCAGAGGGAGAAATTAACAAAATTGAGACAAAAAAAAAAATAATACAAAGGATCAATGAATCGAAGAATTGGTTCTTTGAAAGAAAAAGCAAGATCGATAAACTCTCAGCCAAAAGGATAGAAAAGCCTCTTATCAATGCAATTAGAAATGGAAAAGGCGAAATCATCACAACAGACAACATCAGAGTCTGGAGGATTATAAGAAGTTATTTTGAAAATGTATATTCCAATAAATTGAAAAATCTCAAGGAAATACAAGTTACTACGCACATATGAATTACCAAAACTGAAACAAAAAGATATTTTAAAGAACAGAACAGGCCAATGACAGGCAATGAAATAGAGGCAAAAATAAAAAACCTTATCAACTGTGGTTAGGGATTTAGCTCAGTGATAGAGCACTTGCTTAGCAAAGGCAAAGCCCTGAGTTCAATCCCCAGAAATCCCCCAAAGAAAAAAACCTATCAACTAAGTAAAGGCCAGGAACTAATATATTTATTTCTGAACTTCAGAGAACAATTAACACCAATACTCCTCAAAGCCTTCCATGAAACTGGAAGTTAAGAAAACTGCCAAAGTCATTCCTTGAAGTTACCATTACCCTGATAACAAAAACCTAGTAAGATCTCAACAAAAAAAGAAAACTATAAGCCATTTTCCTTGGTGAAAGATACTTGCAAACAGAATACAACAAATCATTAAAAGATCATATATCACAACCAAGTTGGCTTCATTCCAGGATACAAGGATGGTTCAATATATGTAAGTCAGTAAATATAATACACCACATAAACAGAAGCAAGGATAAAAGTCACATGACCATCTTAATAGCTGTAGAAAAAAGGTTTGGACAAAATACCACATCCATTCATGATAAAAGCCCTGATGAAAATAGGTATAGAAGTTCCTTATATCCAAATGATAATGCCATTTACAACAAACCCACTGCCAACATCATACTAAATGGGGAAAAATTGAAGACATTCCCTCTAAACTCAGGAACAAAACCATGGTATCTACTTTTGCCACTCTAAAACTTTAGCCAGAGCAATTAGGTAAGAGGAGGAAATAAAAAGGATACTACTAGGAAAGGGAAAAGTCAAACTATCCTTATTTGCAAATGACATGATCCTTTACCCAGAAGACCCAAAAAAACTGCAAAGAAGACACTAAAAAACTAATAAATTCAGCAAAGTGACAGGATATAAAATCAACACACAAAAATCAATTACATTCCTGGATACCATCAATGAACCTACTGAGAAAAAAAATCAGGAAAACAATCTCGTTCACAGTAGCTTCAAAAATTTAAGTATCTAGAAATTAAGAAAGTGAAAGACCTCGATAATTAAAACTATAATACTCTTTTAAAAGAAATTAAAAATACATTAGAAAATGGAAAAACATCCCCTATTCCTGGATAGGCAGAACCAATATTGTCAAAAATGGCCATATCACCAAAATTTATACAAAGATCTAATCCAATTCCAATCAAAATATGAACAGCATTTATCACAGAAATAGTAAAAATTCTAAAATTTATATGGAAGCAGAAGTGGTCCAGAATACCAAAAGCAATCCTGAGCAAAACAACAAAGCAGGAGGCATTAAAATTCTGATTTAAAGTTATGCTACAAAGCTACAGTAATAAAAACAGCATCACACTGTATTAAAACAAAAATAGACGTGTTAACTAATAGAATAGAATTGAGGCTGCAGAAGCAATCCCAGGCATATTCAGCCATCTGAATTTTGACAGAGGGGCCAAAAACATATTTTGGAGAAAAGATAGCTTCTTTAACAAATAGTGCTGGGAAAATTAGTTTACCACATGCATATGAATGAATCTAGACCCACATCTCTCACCATGTACTAAAATAAAATCAAAATGTATCAAAAACCTATACATAAAAAACTGAAACACTGAATCTGCCGAAAGATAAAATAGATAAAACTCTTGAACACATAAGCACATGCAGGGATTTGTTGATCAGAACTCCAGTTGCTCAAGAAATAACATCGAGAATCAACAAATAAAATTGTACCAAACTAAAAAGCTTCTACCCAGCAATGGAAACAACTAAAAAAGTGAAGAGACAATCTCTGGAATGGGA
Organism: Hystrix cristata; assembly: GCA_004026905.1. Classification (NCBI taxonomy): domain Eukaryota; kingdom Metazoa; phylum Chordata; class Mammalia; order Rodentia; family Hystricidae; genus Hystrix; species Hystrix cristata. Next base: position 31,777 of record PVJO010010463.1, read on the forward strand.
AAAGAAACATCACCAGCCATTCTTCAAACAGAGGACTAATATTTAAAATACATAAAGAATTCAAAAGAAATTAGACCCCTCCAACATAAAATACCCAATAAAAAGGGCAGTTGAAATGAACAGATACTTCTCAAAAGAAATTAAAATGACATACATACGTGAGAAAACATTCAACATTTTTAGCCATTAGAATAACGCAAATCAAAACAACACTGAGATTCCATTTTGCCCAAGTAAGAATGGCTATCATCAAGGACTCAAAAAAGAACGAATTCTAGTGAACTTGTGGGGGAAAAGGAATACTTCTACACTGTTGGTGGGAATGTAAGCTAGTATAACCACCATGGAAACTGGTATGAAGATTCCTTTAAAAACTAAATATAGACATTCCATTTGAACCCTGCTAGTCTTCTTCTGGGTATCTTCCCAAAAGAGTTAAAGATAATACACATATCCATGTTTATACCAGCATAATTCACAATCACTAAGTTATGGAAGGGCCCATATGTCCACCAACGGGTGAATGAATAAAGAAAATGTGATATATATACAGGATGGAATGCTACTTGGCCATACAGAATGGTAAATTTAAGTCATTCATAGGAAAATGGATGGCTATTGACACCATACTGCTATGTGGAATAAATCAGACATAGAAGGATAAGTATTCCATGGTTTCTTTTATATAAGAAATAATTTAAAGAGCAAAATAAAAGAGAGATGATAGGGACCAGGGAGGTAAACTTCGTAGAGATGAGAAGGGGATCTAGGAAAGAGAGGAGAGGGAATAGGAGGGGAAGAGGAAGTAAAAGTGATCAAGATGCAGTGTGTACATGTACCAGTTCCCAAGATAGGTAAATGTAATTATTATGTATCACATCGATACACCAATAATAAAAAGAAACCTAGTATTTCATTTGTGGTTCCTAGGTAATTTATTCAATAAATCTGCTTAGGAGGGAATAATATATATGTTCAATAAAGTGTAAAATATTCATTAAATTCTACAATAAATAAGAAAAGAACAGTCAGTTTCAACATGGGCCAAAGTTTTAGCACTGTTCATATCTTTTAACACTGGTACAGATGGAGGACCACAGCAGTTGCTTAGGGCTCCTCTCCTCCCTGGAGTTAGCTGCTGGTGCATGGGACTTCCTAGAAACCATGGTTCTTATTTCTGATATTGTCAGTGCTTCTCACCAAGGCATTTCTTTAATGTGCGCTATTTTCACAGAATAATAGTACAAGAACATCACTTGAATTGCATATTGTGCATGCGAAACTATACCTTGTAACATAGATGTTTTACAAATAAAGAGCAGAGAAGGAAAAACAAATCAGGAAAGAACTTCTGCTTCACACCGAGCTTACCGCACTGTACATGACCCACATCACTGTGCCATCTGTCAGCAACCACAGGAAGTCACTTTAAATGTCACACTCTGACAGCGAGCTTCAGCAATCAGACATGTTCGAACTGGTCTGTGCCGCACAAGCCTGCCTGCCTACAGAGAGTTAAAAATTCATTTTGAAATGATTCAGATTTACAAAACCTTAGCAAACTATAAAAGTAATTCAATTCCTTCCGCATATTGATCCACAAACAATTTTGGTGAAGGAATATTGAAAGGTCTGAGTCCCACACACAAGAACCTTCAAATTCATTATTCAGCGGCCACTCTCCTGATGCAGAGCTGCTAGGTAAGTAAGTGGCCAGCTATGTTCCAGAAGCATCTGAGAGGAAGCCGCAATTACACACTGTCTGGCAGCTAGTCTCAGAGCTGCTGTGATTTCAAAATAGTGGTGGGCGTAAATGAAATTCCAGATTCCTACAACAACTGTAATATGATATGAAAATATTTGTGATTTGTATGGATGACAAAATCACAGGTCGTGCTAATACTACCAGTTTGTTGTCACATTTGTAATTGAAGGAAATTTTACATTTCACCTAGAAGACAGTAAAAAATAAAGCTATCATTTTTCCCTCTCCAAGTTCATGGACTCTGATTCCTAATCTATAAACACTGTAGCAGGGTTTCGGGATGGGGAGTAGACCCCAGTTAAGAGCCTCCATTTTATATGGTTCATAGCAGTCTAAGGAAGCACTTCCCAAATTTCAGGTAAGAGTCATGAAAAAAACAAGTTCTATAATGATAAATTTCTTAAAGATGTTTTCTTCTTTACTTTTACAATGCGCTTTTGATGAAATGATAAGCAGTAGATGGTTAATTTTTTAGTGTCTTCACTAGGTGTCTTAGTCACTTTCTTATCGCTAAGACAAGCTACCAGACACCCATAATTTAAAGAAGAAGAGGTTTATTGTGGCTCACATTTTTATTCTGTAGTTTGCTGGCTCCACGGCAGGAAGGTGTGGCAGAGGGGCATGGTGGAGGAAAAGCTGTTCACCTCACAACAGCCAGGAAACAGCAAAAAGGGAAGAACTGGGGAGAGAGATGAACCCTCGCACACTGTGTCCCAGGGACCCATCTCCTCTGACCGGACCCCAACTCCCAACAACAAGCCAGCTACACAATGCCCATAATCCAATCACCTTCCAAACACGAGGCTTTGGGGGTCATTATGGTTTGTATTTGCATGTCTCCCAAAGCCTCATGGGCTCAGAGGTGAGGTCTGCAGAAGGTGATTGGTATTGAAAGGTGGGCCTGGTGAAGAGGTAGGGCACTGTGGGCACAGCCCAGGAGGGTTTACCTCCCTCTCCAGCTCCTTGCTTTCTCTCTGCTTCCTGGAGGCTATGAGGGGAGCAGCTCTCCTCCGCCACTACCCCTGCCATGCTGTCCCGCCTTGGAGCCAGCTGACTAGAGACTGAAACATGAGCCAAAATAAACCTTTCCTTCCTTAAATTGTGGATGTAAGGTATCTTGTCCCAGCAAGAAGGGAAGTGACTAACACACTAGGTAAAAATGAGAAGTCAGCAATCCTGTGCTGCTTCCTTCAACCTCTCTTTATTGCATGTATTAGCCTAAGAAATTCAAGCTCTGAAGTGCACTGGATACAATGACAAATGCAGTGAGGCTCTGGGTTAATTTACATATCCACTCCCATTGGTTTGCATATGGGTTAATTTGCATGTCCACTCACAGTCCCAGTCCAGAGTGCAATGCTTAGCAATCTCAGGCGTCATGGTCATGCAGTTGTCCTGGCAGAGACTGATATGCAGGTGGGAACCGACTCAGTCCAGCCAGTTGAATCTAAAAAGAATGTGGATGTGACTGGGTGTCTGATGTCTGGAAATGTCAAAGACATATTGTTAACACAAAGGAAGTGGGCCCCGGGATGAAGTCAACCAGGTGAAGAGAGGGAAGGACCTTGAGCCTTTGAGGCCTCGTGGAACTGTGCCATCACTGGGCTTCTTGCTATGTGAGATGGTGCCTGTTTATAACCATTCGGTTCTCGCTTTTCTCAATTAACACGTAATAACTTTACATATTTAAGGGATACGAGGTGATGTGTTGATTCATGAACACATTATGTAACGATCAAATTGGGTAAATAGCATATCCATCACCTTAAACATTTATCATTTCCTCATAATGAAATCATTCAAAATCCTCTCTTCTGTTTTGAACTATAGTGCATTGTTATTAAATATATTTGCCCAACTCTGCAATAGAACATCAGTACTTATTTCTCCTATCAAGCTGTAACACTGTACCCACTGAGCAATCTTACCCCATCTCACCCTGCTTCTGCTCTCTCCAGACTCAGGTAACCACTATTCTGCTCCGACAAGAAAGTGACTAAGACACTCTCTCTCCACCTGCCTCTCATCCCCCACCTCCTGACACTGGGGCCATATTAAGATAGAGAGAGAAAGCCCTTATTAGATTCTGTTTGCACCCTAAACTTGGACCACCTAACCTCCAGAACCTCCAGAAATAAATGTCTCTTGATTAAACCACCACTAGACTACGCCGTTTTGTTATAGTAGCCTGAACTAAAGCAATGCATAAAACCTTTGGGTCTGCAGAATGAGAGACATGGGCTTATTCTAGTTCTGTTGCTTACCACTTGGGTGTCCCAGGGCTAGATACACAGCAGCTCTAAGTCCCAGTTCTTCATCTGCTACCTGGGATAGTGACAGCTTGAACAAAACCACATTACCATGAGGATTAAATGAGGCAATGTATGTAAAACCCTTAACAGAGCACCTCTTACACAATGGAAACATTCAGCAATGAGTATATTTACCCTTAATTCTTATTTTAATTACTATAGAAGAGCTAAAACAGAGCCCTAAAGATCCATAGGTAAACAATCTGATTTCACAGATGACAAAACACGCACCAAAGAAGTTCCAGGGGCAAAACCACTGAGTTTCCACTATCTCCTACGCTCACCCAGGTTTCCTGTGGTCTGACTGCCCTGGGCCCTCCCAGAGCTCAGAAGGAGTAAGAAGAAATATGGAGCTGAATCTGCTCTCCTGGTCCACAATAAGATGAACTTACAGTGAATGCAGCACCCATTGCCCCCAGGAGCAGAGACACAGCCCAGAGGGGTGTCCTAATTAATCCAGTACCACTCATCTCTCTCAACAGGCCTTCCTTACTGGCCCACTTAACAAATGAAGAACTACGGCTTAGAATTGCTATTTACCTAGCCCCAGGACACACATCTGGTAAGTGGCGGAACTGGAATGAGTCCATGTCTCCGATTCTGCAGCCCAAACTTCATATGCATTGTCTTAACTCAGACTGTTCATTGGGCTTTCTTTCACTATGATAGCTTTCTCCCTAACCTGGGACCTGGATGATGAATTTCTCGTCAATACCCTCTTTATCATGTTGATACTCAAAGGTTATTTTGCAAGGATGCAATTCAGAAACAGCTTCACATGTGCACAAATCTGAATGTAAAAAAAGGTATTCCTTGATGCCTGCCTGATATTTCAGCTAAGAGTAGCTGCTTGACAACAACCAGGATGAAGAAAGAAAGAGAAAACTCAAGGATTGTGCATGCCAATGAGGGCAACACAATCAATTGCTTCTAAAGGGCACACTTCCCCTGGAGAAAAGGTTTAAGGAAATGAGCAAGCAGATTTAATGAAAAATTTTGGAATCTATTGATTGAAATCTGTTGCATTTTCTTATTATATGAGAACACATCATTTTTGCATTAGGCAATTGGTTTGTAACTTATGTAAATAGAAAAGATAAAAACTTTTCAGGAGATGGCAAGGTTTACTGAAGAGGCCTCATTCTATCACACCGCAGTGCTCATATCTCCTTCCCTGTTGTCTTTGTGATGAGCCTTGTCCAAGTCTCTTCAGACGAAGGCCCCCCTCTGCTCCACTGCTGATGGTAACAATCACAATAGCAACAAGCAGCTGTTCCCAGAATGCATCATACCTTTCTTTGTCTCCTTCCTTTGCAGAAGCCCCCTTCTGCCTGGAGCCCCTTCCTCTGTCCTCTCTGCCCACCCTTATCCACCATTGTCAGCTTTGAAGGCAGCCTTCCAGCCCCATGTCCTGCAAAAAGCCTTTTGTGATATGTCACCAAGCAGCACTAAGAGCTCCTTCTGGTGTGTTCCATTGGCACCTCGTCCCCACCCCTGTTGTGACAGTGATCTTGCTGCTGTAAATACCACTTCCAAGACACAATTTTTTCACACATTTTGTATTCTGATAGGTCACTGTACCCACCCTATTGTGATAATGATTACTCTGCTCATGTTGCTCAATTTTAAAACATACTTTTTTTCACATTTGAACATTCCTAAAATGAGGATGTTTTGAAAATAATGTGTACATTTAGTGTGGTAGTGCTTTTGACTTTTTTTCTTCTGAAAAGCTGTTATTATATTGAAAGTGCATCTTAAAATCCAAGGGCTGTCTTACTTATTCATGTGTCTTGACTACGAACTCCTAGGGAGGGGGCAGTAACTGCATTTTAATCGTCTCTGCATCTCCACCCCTTAGCAGAGTGCCTGCTGTGCAGCAAAGGCTCCATAACTTTGGGGAAGTTAGGAGTCGGGGGTGTCTTAGCCTGTTTTGCCCTACTAAAACAGAATGCCACAAACTGGGTAACATAGAAGCAGAATTTTTTTGAGACAGGGTCTCATTCTGTAGTCCAGGCTGGACTTGACTCACTAGGTAGCCCAGGCTGCCTTCAAACTTGTTATCTGCCTGCCTCAGCCTCCTGAGTGCTGGGATTGTAGGCATGTGCCACCACATCCTGTTGAACAGAAATTTCTTAGCTCGAAGTTCTGGAGCTGGGAAGTCCAAGGTCAAGATGCCAGTAGGTCTGGAGTCTGTGGAGACCAGTCCCTCTTCCTTGCTCCACCTTGCATGCTGCACCCTCACATGGCAGAAGGCAGAAGGACAAGAGAGAGGGAACCCTAATGCCCTTTTTTTTTTAAATTTTTATTTTTATTTTAAACCAAGAACATGTATTGGTACATTTTACATACAATGGTCACATTCATCACATTTATTTTGTACCTATACATGATGCATCTTGGTTCTCCCCCCTCTTTCCCGCCCCTCCCCTAACGCCCTTTTATTAGTCACGTTAATCCATTCCCAAGGGTGAAGCCCTCGTGACCCAAACGTCTCCTGTTAGCTCTCACTCCCAACGCTACTGCACACAGGATTTTCCAACGCATAAATTTGTGTTGGGGGGGTGGGCACGGTCAGACCACAGAAAGAGATAGAGAAAAAAGAAAGGCAGGAAGGAAATTCTCTACAATTAAGAAAACTCCTTCGGGCTGGGGATTTAGCTCAGTAGTTAGAGTGCTTGCCTCACAAGCACAAGGCCCTGAGTTTGATCCCCAGCACAGAAAGAAAGAAAGAAAGAAAGAAAGAAAGAAAGAAAGAAAGAAAGAAAGAAAGAAAGAAAGAAAGAAAGAAAGAAAGAAAGAAAAAACTCCTTCATATTCCAATCCCATTTAATGTGACTTCCCATCAGAAGGCACTGGGGTTTCTCCCCCAGTGAATTTCCTTTGAGTATTCCTCCTTCCTATTCCCTGGCACTCACCTCTGCAGTGATTATCAGCACAACAGGAGGGTAGACAGCCACACAGGACTCACACTACCATGAGAGAATCCCATCAGGAACAAAGTCATAGACGCGGGGTACTCGCTCATTCTGCCTCAGGAGACTCTTTGATGAACTCTGATTCGCCAGGCATGCCCCACGTAAGCACCTCTGCCATCTCACCTTCCTTGTCCGGCTCCAATCTGGCCTGACCCCTGCCTCTGCCACCATATCCCCGAAGTCTCAGCTGACCTCACTTCCCCGCTCCTGTCTGGCCAGTGGCACCCTCCCTGGCCCCTCTGTCAAGGCCCTGAGCAAACTTCAGCTCACCTGTGAGGTCTTCCTTGGTCCCCCTTCACTGCCCTCCGAATAACACCTGTCACCTGAGCTATTTATAGCAAGGCTGCTGTTTCTTAGCATTTCCTACAGCTCAGGGCTACACACACAGTCGGAGCCCACGCTTGTGATTGAAACAAATTAATACGACTATTGGCTTTTCTGGATTGTTCTGCTCTTTATCATTTCCTTAACACTTCCTTCTACTCTCAGCCCAAACAAACTCCTCTCTCCAAATCCCCTGGTTGGTTGATAATTACACCCCTGGCCTCTGAGTTTCCCGTGTATTTCGTTGGGGACACTCTCAGACCATACTCCGAGCAATCCTCTAAAACACAGGCCGAGACGTCATCCCTGATTGCCCTCCCTGGCCATCTCTGAGCTGATCTCTGCCCTAGCTGGCTGCTACACCTGTCATACAGGTTCTTCTCTGTTCTGCTGTAATAACAACCCCATGGGACGCTCTACAAAAATTCATGCATTAAGACTGTGCTAGAGGTAGGAGAAGGATTACCCTGGCCTGCTGTAGACTGGTACAGAATTCAGTCAACTCTCTGTTAGCTTCTGTTAACATGAGGTGCTGTTAAGTTAGGTTTTTTATCCTTTACACAAACAACCAATTCTCTAAACCTAAGGGGTATGATTTACATTTGCCCCTATTAAATTCCACTGTGTTTAGCCTTATCATTCCAGCTGGGAGCTATTATTTTGCGGCTTCATTCTCTCCTTTCAATTCCTCAGTGAGGTGGAAACAAACTTAGTGTTCACAGGTTTTATGGGTAGCTTCAGTGAAAGAATTAAACCATGTCTATTTCGGGGCTTTAATTCACTTCTTGGGCTGAGATGCCACGAGGCCTTGCCAGCTGAACTGCCTTTTAGGAATCACTGTTAACAAGTGTGGGCTGTACCAAATAATCGTTGATTATCTTACCCCATCCCTCATCCGTCCGGAAACTCCTTCCACAGTGCTCCCTGTCTCAGTAAATGGCACCATCACTCCCCAGGTGGTGAAGCCAGGAACCAGAGAAGCGTCCAGGATTATTTGCGGGGGGCGAGCGGTTCGGGGATCAAACTTAGGACCTTGGGCTCCCTAGGCAAGTGCTCTACCACTGAGCTAAATCCTCAAACCCCCATTCATGATTCTTTTTTCCCCTCAGCCCCAAAACTGGATCAGTCTCTTCGTCTGATACACTGATGCTACGTCCTAAATAAATACAGTGCTTCAAGCACTGCTCCAGCTTATGAGCTTATGCTTCAGCCACATCTTTGCACGTGATGCCCCTAGCCTCTTCATTCTTTCCCTTCTCAATCTATTTAACTCCCATCAGGCCTCAGTTTAAACTTCACTTCCTGTAGAACAGCTTCTCTGACCCATACATCAGAACGGGGCTCCTGCCATCAGCTTGCCCAGCATGGCACTCTATAATGTCACACAACTTACTGTATGTTGTTGCTCATTTAAATCATTCCAGCTACTGCTAAGCCCTTGAGGATAGGAAAGGAGTCTTGTTTCACTCATCATATCCACAGCATATAGTAGACACTCAACAAATATTTACTCAAATCACTGACTTAATTAAAGGTGCCACAAACTTCTCTGGGCAAGGTTTAACTCACTGGTAAGTAATTTGGCTTAAAAATCCATGAGGAATCAGGCATGGGGTATACAGACCAGCTCCAGCCTCTAATCAGCAGTGGGGACCTGAGTCATTCCATGAGACTCCATTTCCTAATCTGAAAAGTGAGAGTAAAAACTGCATCCTACAGGACTGTCCCAGGATTGAAGGGGAGTATGCATATGAAAGTGTCCCAAAACTACCGGGTACAGCTTGAGTACAGATATAACCCTGGCCGCCCAGTACCTCTGGGAGCGGCCCTGCTCGGTTCCCGCAGCTGTGCCAACCCTGAGCACTGATACTCGGCCCTCGAGCTCAGTGCTACGTCCAGCAGGTCTGTTTCTATACCTTCTCAACCTTCTCTGCCATCCTCATTCTCTGATGCCACTTTCACAACTGCCACTGCTATTGCACTCTCTTGGCAGAGGGCTTAATGATCCTGAAGGCACTAGAAATACATTGAATTAAAACACAAAATGGATAGCATTGTGCATTTTAGTGAAACAGCAATTAGGAGCAGCAGCCGCCATGTACTCAGGAGGGCAAGAGAGCTGAGGAGAAAAGGAATAAAGTGACCTCATAAAGATACTTAATTTCATTACCCCTAGACACAGTTTCCCATTATTGCTCTTGGTGTTTAATGGTTTTATGATTCCATCTATTGACGCTTAGCTAGTTCATTAACTGTGCTGCTAAAAATACAATTATCTCCAACAAACCTTTCATCACTAATAAAATGGGAGGGGGACCGCCATCATTATCAGAAAGCAGTGGGGTGGACACGTCTGTATAGTAACACCGTGGCCCCAAAGTTTTCATGGAGACTGCTACCAGTTTAAAACCTCAACCATAAGGGCTAGGGATTTAGCTCGGTGGTTAGAGTGCTTGCCTTGCAAGCACAAGGCCCTGAGTTCGATCCCCGGCACCAAAAAAAAAAAAAAAGCTTATAAAACCTCAACCAAGCAACTACTGTGTTATTTGGCTGACTCCAGCTAGCTAGTTGGACTGATTGTGCACACCTAATCGGCACTGACTTTGAATCAAGTGAGTCAACCTGTCACCAAACTAGTGACGAGTGTGTGCTGTGAGGATCTGCTTACCTGTTCATGCATTCATCAGGCGTGGACTACACTGATCGGGTACATAAGACAGACGAGGTCCTCCTTTCGGGAAGCCTACAGCTGAGTAAAGAATGTGTGTATGCTGAGATGGAGTGGAGGATAATCCCAGTTAGTGAGCTGGGACTCAAGGTAGGTCTCCAGTCTTGACTGGGGTGGGGGAAGGAGAAATTGGGTATCAAGCAGGGCTGAAGGTGAGAAGGGCTTCCATGTCACTGAGTATGAAAGCCAAAATCACTACACTGGCTGCGCTATAGCGTCTGTCCATCAGCCTAACCTCTTTGTCTCTTGGCAGAACAAGAGAAGAGGCAGGGGATGCCAGTGCACATAACCCAGGTCAGCAGTCAGAAGGGGCCCAGGACCTGACACAAGCTTGTGTAGAGAGTTTTAGGTGGTCTTCTTCTTGTTCTGGGGGGGTGGTCCCCAATTTTTTTTTCTTCTGAAACTCAAACCTGGCAACCATGTGCCTCTGTCCGTATCTTCTGTTACTTTCACTCTTGCACATTCTGCTCAGAGCTTTTTATTATTCCTGGACCATGGCAGGCCTCCGGGCCTTTGCACTTTCTGTACCTCTACCTATGTTGTTCCTCCCCTGATAACCTCAAGGCTCACTACTGTGCTTCTTTCAGGTCTTTCTTTAAACACTGCTTTTCAGTGAAACCTCTACTGACCATCACCCAACCCCCAACACTCCCTGCCCACTTCCCTGTTTATTTTTTCTGTATAATTCACCATCATCGTCTGAGCTAGAGTATATTTTACTTTCTTATATGTTTGTTGGCTATCTCCTCAACAAAAAGTTTGGTTTCTAGAGGACAGGGACTTTTCTATTTTGTTCACTCCCCAGTGTCATACAGTGACTGGCGCCTAAAAGATACTGAAAAATATTTGTTGACCGCCTAACCGGACTTACCTATTGTCTCCCAGCCGCTAGCTCACCCCACACTCCGTACACTGCTCTGTGACACTCAGCCTCCTCTGACTTCCGCACAAACTCCCCATAATAGATGCTGGGAGACAGTGGGTGGCCAGAGAAAAGAGAAGCCACCACTCTTCCCGTTTCTCATTCATTCTCTCTCCTTCTTTGGGTGATGTCTCTAAAGTAGCTGCAGTTTCCATCATCCCAACACCAGCTGCAATAGCACCTCCTTCCAGCCTCTGCTCCTGAGCCTGTGGCCCTTTCCAACTCTAAGGGGATAAAGAAGCTGGCGGAGTGAGGAAGCCCAGCAGTAGAGACTCTTCTGCCAGCTGCCAGCTGCTAGCTGCAAGCTGGCCCCACTTGATGGCGCAGAAACACTGAGGAGTGTGCCTCCACCAGGCTCCACTCAAGAGGAACAAACCGCAGAGCTCAGGGGCCCCAGCTTAGAGATACTGGAGAGGACAGAAGCACGGGCTGAGTCCCCAGCACTCACCATCTGGGCCGGAAGGGCCCTCAGGACAGCTCTTTGGGCCTGTCACCATATGTCAGGTCAGTCACTAAGGTTGCATCTGATCACAGGGGCTATTTTCACCTCTTACCTCATGTGCTTCTCTCCGCAGAGCAGCCAGTGACCCAACCTGAGACATTTCACAGTTAATTAGTGCATATTTAATGAGTGTGAGGTTGAGATGTATGAACTTAATTGGTAATCGACACTTATTTTTTCCTAAGAAGCTGTTATTAGTAGTGCACCTCATTATCAATGCGTGTTAGAGTTGAATTGGAAAGCGGCCATTCCCACATCTGGCTGCTCCTCTGGATCTCTAGCAGCACCTTAGAAACTCCCATGCCCATTCCTAGGAGCCAACCTCCTCTGGAAATTTTAATGTACTCAGAGGTCAGCACCGGAGTTCAGAAAATTTATGGTATTTACAAGACAAACGGAATACTTGAACTTGTGTCCAGGGCCTGTGCTGGACAGTTCCATGGCCTTGTCATTTCCTCCTAGAAGCAGTCCTATAAGGTGGTGTAATGCTTCATATCTCCATAAATAGGAAACTGAAGTCAGAGAGGATTGTAACTTGCACAGCTTGCCAGTAGTGGAGGTGGGACTGTGAAACCAATATTCTTTCCTTTCTTCCTTCATGCCACCCAAACTCACAGCTTTAGCTAGGAGAAAGGGCTGAAGAGAGATGATCTCCCAGTGTCACAAGCCTGGAAGAAAGAATGAGAAGCAGAGTGGAGAGGCCATGGAGATTCAGACTCTCCCAGAGGTCTTCCCAAAGGAGCTAGGATCCAGCTGCTGATTCACCTAGTAAGTTCTCTGCAAAACAGAAACAAGTATCAGACGTGGCCTTCGAGGTGCTTCCAGTCTAGTTAGAAACAATAACATTACATTGCAATAGGAAGTACTATCTAATGCCATAGAAAAGGGACATAATCCCTTCATGGGAGTTTTCTGGAAGCATAATCCTTCACGAGAGTTTTCTGGGAGCTTCAGGGAATCCTCTTATTCCAACCTGCCCTTCAGGTAGAGCATTTCTCAGTGTTAGGAATTCCACTACTGTTTGGGTTCGCCTAGATGCTCACACAACCTCCAATGTAGGTCCCATCAGCCGCATTTTACAGGTTCCCTAGATGATCCAGCTGCTGAACAGTGAAGCTGGATTTGAACCTCAGTGAACCTGCTGTTTTAAGCTCACACCCCTCCAACCACACCATGTCATTAGTGAGTGTGTGCACACTCACACATGCACTCATGTATCTTATCTACTGTCAACAGAGACAATTATTTTTTGAAGAAAATAACATAGACCACACTGCCAAGTGCATTCAGAGTAGCCAAATCTTCCATAATCCTTCCCAAGTATTTTATTGTTTGCCAAAAGAATGAATTTTTGTGGGTTTTGTTTTTGCTTTGTATGTGTTTTTTAATGAGAAGTCTGATCAGAAAGTAAAGCACACAGGCTGTAAAATTTGAGATTTAGTCTGTACCTGGGAAACATCATCACACAGAAGCAAGTCTTCACTGAGAGCAATTTGGCTCTCTGTGCTGGCCTCTCCACCAGGTAACCGGCTGTGCTTGGCATTGGTCTGGGGCAAGTAGGGAACCGCAGGATTAATAAATGCCAGTCCACCAAGGACTCCACCAGCCAGCAAATACTCTGGGCACATCTCTTCATTCATCTAACAGATACGTATCCAAAACTCATAGGGTACCAAGAACTAAAGGTAATAAAATACTCCTGCCCTCAAGAGGCCCGGTCAGATAAGATGGAACAAGGTAATCATTGCAATACAATATAAGAAGTGACACAATGCAGGTTTATGGAAGCATCTAAGAGGAAACAGCTAAACTTGCAAGAACAAAGGGGGCAAAGAAAGTGTTAAGAAAACTAGGCCAGATGGGTGGTACACAGCTGTAATTTCAGCTACTAGGGAGGCTGAGACAAGAGGATCACAAGTTCAAGACCCACCCAGGCAACTTAGTCAGACCTTGTGTCGAAATAAAACAAAAAATCTGAGATATAACCTCCCTGGGTTCAATTCTTATTATGAGAGAAAGAAAGAAAGCAAAGAAAGAAAGAAAAGAAAAGAAAAGAAAAGAAAAGAAAAGAAAAGAAAAGAAAGAAAGAAAGAAAGAAAGAAAGAAAGAAAGAAAGAAAGAAAGAAAAAGAGAGAGGGAGAGAGAGGGAAGGGAAAAGAAAACTAGAACAAAATTGGAGATACCAGCCCAGTGCTTTGAAGAGTAAGGAAGATTTTATTTTCCATATAGGTAAGAGGGGAAGAATTCCTGACAAAGCAATGCGAGGGGGAGCTGAGACTGCTCCGTACAGTGAGGACTGTGATACAGCTGGGGCAAAACTGGGATGGAGGAGAGGTGGATTGTGGGTCCTACCTGGGAAACTGGTCCTAGGTGATGAGTCATTATTTTGTTTTTTGGATTTACTCTTTGGTTTTTTGTTTTGTTTTGTACTGTTTTTTTTTCAATTCATGCTCCAGCACAGCCTGATTTATTTCAAAACTTGCCTTACTTGATAATGTAATTACGTGTTTACACCCTGCAAAAATTTCAAATGAGAACAGGTACATGAAATGAGATAATATATATGAAAGCACTTAGACAACTATGAGGGGTTGAACGAAAGGTTGTTGTTTGTGTTGTTTTCGCATTGTTCTAAGATTCCCGAGGTAAACTGCTCAGCTCAGACCCACACATGGTGACTGCACAGCCCAGGCAGGAGTTGGGAGGACTGTGGGGAGAAGGGAAACGCATGGCACTTCCCCAAACATCCACCCATGTGCCATCCGTGGCATGGTGCTCGCCATGTGTGACTGAGGCCGTGTGAATGTCAGTGTTTCATAGACCAATAAGGGGCACTGAAACCGTAAACTCATTGGCCCAGTGGTGTGGTGGGACTGAAAGGTAATAAATGTGGTTTTCACTGACCTCTCTGCCAGTGTGGCCCTGAGGAGTCACAGCTCTGGACTCTGGTGTCCTCATCTGAAATATTCAGAGAGAATGGCAGTGTCCCCACAGCTTTCTTGGCTATCTCCCTAAAGTTTAGAAGCAAAAACTCTCCCCTCACATCTGCCTTGTGCATTGAGAATGGCTCCCCAGAGCAAGAAGGAACAGGAGCTATAAGGAACAGGAAGAAGAGAGGGGTGATACACCCAGAGCTCTCCGGTCCAGCCTGCACCCAGCCCATGGCCAAGGACATGTCATTGATCAGCACTTGAAAGACCTGTTTTCTCCCCTGTTTTAAAAAAAAAATACAGCTAAGGAAGCTCCAATCCCCAGTTTATCCAATGTTAAAATCAAATGGATAGTCTGTGTTTCAAGTTTGCTGTAGCCAAGGAGCATGTCTCTTAAATTGTTTGTGCAGCATCTAGGACAGCCTCAGCTCTCATAGCAACAACTTAGCCAAACTCAGGGAGAAGCAGCTGCTTGACCAACAGCTCACTCACATTTTCACAAAAATGGTGGGCCCGAAATCATGACTCCCACCACTTTTCAGGCAACTCCAAGAGGGGTGGCCTAATTGATCATGGCCCGTGGTGGCTTGGGGATTTCAGGGATATCAGCCGTGGGCCCCATATGTCCTCATCTTTGCCCCATCAGGCATAGTTTTCCAGCCACTCTGCAAAGAGGCGGGAGCATCACTGAGCTGTCTAGAGAAAGGGAAGGGTGTCATGGCTCCTGTCAGCATGGCCTAGAGGGCAGCCACCAAAGCAAAGTAGAGGTGGCAGGTAGGAAACTGTGCCAAGCTAGTATCTCTTGGCTATTCAGGAGGGAAAGGGGCAGCAAGGGGGAGGAAAATGACACTTGTCAGTAGAATAAGGCTCCTCTGGTCATTAAAGGGAAAGGGGAAGAGTCAGATCACATTTCTTTCTATCTCAGTTGAAAGAGATTTTCACAAATGAGGGAGGTGGGGGTAGCAGAGGCAGCTGCCACTCAAACTGAAGATTTGCAAACACAGCCACTTGGCCTGTACCTGCCCACCAAGAGGGCCTGTTGTGTGCATCTCATTTTCACTGATTTGCTGGCTATCTTCATTGGCAGCAAAATCCAGGTCTAAATTACTTGTTCCAGCTCCTTCCTATAACTTCCTGGTATAATCATCTTGTTAAGCATTTATCTTCATGCCAAAGAAAAAGCTTGGCGAGGGCCAGCTCCATCAACTCATTCTATTGCCCATACACAATTCTAGCTGGGCTCAAAAATAGATTATTCTACTTGCCAGTGGTGGGAGTAAAGACTTTCAGAACTGTTTTGAGAAAGCTATCGGTGATACAGGTGGGCACACAGCAGGAAGAACACAAGCTTTGATGGTAGCGCCCACAGAGTTTCACTCTCAGCTCTCCACTCACTAGCTCTGGGGCTCTGAACAAATCACAGAACATGTTTGAACCTTAACCCCCTTTCCAGTTGAAGTGCTTGGAGGGATGACGCGACCTGTAGCAGATGGGGCAGATCATGGAAAGCTCTGCAACCGAGGGACAAATCAGAAGCCAGCAGCATAGCAGATGTACTGCCCACCTCACTGGTAGCACATACTGATGGCTGCTTCTGGCAGGATCGTCTCAAAAGCCTACTGTATTAGCCAGCCCCCAGCAGGAGAACAGGAGGCCCTCAAATTAATCATTTGAGGAAAGTTTAATGAAGAGATTATGTGCAAAGTTCTGGGCAAAGTAAAGCAGATCTTGGAGAACAGTGCAATGCTCTGGAGCTGATGACAGCCCAGTGCTCTTACCATCCTGAGGGGCAATGGGAAAGGTAGTAACCAGAGCACTGGCATAGGCAGGAGTGTAGCAAGAGACCATTTGATGGAAACTGTGACCTTCAGTGGAGGGATACAACCAGAGGGTATTGACCTACATGCAGATACTCAGGGAAATAAACAACTCTACCTCTCTTCTGCCTTTCTCCACTCCCCTACTGCCACAGCTCCCCACTGGCCAAACTCAAGCGAAACTAAAAGCTAAGGCATCCCTTTGATACAGTCTACACAGATTAGCCTGGGGCCAGAGCAGGGTGCAGAAGGGAGATAGATTGGATCTGGAGGCCTAAGCAGGAGCTATCAAGCACACCCAACAAAAGCAAACCATCAAACAACTACCAAAACAACGAGGGAACAAAACCCATAAGATCACGACTGTCCCAGGCAAGTAAGATATTTCCTGCCTCTTATCCCATCTTTGTGCTCCTGCCAACCCTGGAGAAATAGGAAACTACAGCTGGTAAGTCAGTAGCATTAAGGAGGGAGTTGAGGTACAAAGCTAAAAAGGAGAGAGCTAACGTGTTTCCCCAAAGTAAGACTCAGCTAGAAAATACTCAACATTGAGGGCTGGAGATTTAGCTCAGAGGTTAGAGTGCTTGCTTTGCAAGCCAGAGTCCCTGAGTTTGATCCCCAGCACCAAAAAAAAAAAAAAAAAAAAAAAAAAAAAAAAAAAAAAAAAAAAAAAAAAAAAAAAAAAAAAAAAAAAAAAAAAAAAAAAAAAAAAAAAAAAAAAAAAAAAAAAAAAAAAAAAAAAATCAATAATCAACATTGAAAACTAGAACCCCAGCAGTACAGTTATCTTACATGTTTTATATGTTCTTTGGCAATTTAGTCTGGCTTTCTTTCTATGTATATGATAATTAACTGTATAAGTTCTCATAAAATAAATAAATGAATCTAATGTGGAAAAATAAAAATGGGGATGGAGGGAGTGGGAGAAAAAGAAGGGAATTGAAATGTGTTATGTACATGTACTAATCCCCTACAGTGAAGGTAATCTTTAGGTACTCCAAAGATGCACTAATAAAAATCAAAAAATAAAGTGAAAAAAATGGCAGCCCCAATTATCCTATCCTTGCTTTACAGAATAGTCACTAAGCAAGAGAATAGTGATGGCAGGTAAAGCAAGGATAGGCTGATTGGGGCTGGCATTTTTTATCTCTAGTTCTCAATGCTGATTATTTTCCAGCTAGGTCTTATTTTCAGAGAAAGGAGGTAACTGTGCCCCTTTTTCTCACTGTGAGCTTGTATTCTGAAGCAGCTCAGAGCTGAAGGATGTATCATTTACAATAGGGAATGCCACAATAGCAAAGAGACCCAAGCAGTTAGTGGCTCAACACAATAGATGTTTATTTTTTACTCATACAACAGTCCAGGTTGGGCAGAGAAAGGCGGATGGCTTTGTTCCATTCACAGTTATTCAAGACCCAGGCTGATAAACTTTAGCACAGAATTTTCAACATACCCTGGGAATCACTCCTCTCAGCCAACTGGAAAGAAGTAATAGTATGTGGGAACAGTCACAGGAAGTTTTTAAAGGACAGGCCTGACAATGAAACACATTCCTTCTACTCACATTCCTTTGGCTAGCACGCAGTCACATGGCCATTTCCAACTGCAACAAAGACTAGGAAATATAGTCCGGTAGCCAGTCATGTGATCAGAACTGTTATTCTAATGGAAAATGGTGGGGGGAGATCTTGATGGGTAGTTGCAAGTTTCTGTTATAGAGAAACCTCAAATTATATCTCAATGTTTGCTATTACACAGAATGGTCATCTAATTTACTGAAAGGATATATTCTATGGTTACATGTTTCAAAAGAACTTTTATTATTTGACAGTGGTAGAAAGAGTCATGAATTTTGTCCTAGATTTTACCAAAGGAACAAACAACTACAAGCCAAAGAGCAGGTTTGAACAGGATTGGACAACGGTTTGAAAGTTATTCACTTATACTCTAGCAATTCCTACTTGTTTAGTGTGATAATAAGGAAGATAATATTTTTTCTCTCTCTTTTTTCTTGTCTGAGAGAAATCATCTAAATTTCTTAAAATAAATGTTACTTTAAGTGAGAAAAATAGAAAACATATGTCTTTAAAATGAAGCTGCCCCATCTTCCCATTCTGGCTACACTCAATTCTGTTAGTGGTAGCTCTTACATCCCAACCCCTCAGACTGGAAACCATGCATTCCCACCGTGCAATCCCCTCTGACTCCTCCTCCCTCAGCCTAGTAGGTAGCTGATGAGCAAGACCTCACTGTGTATAAGAAGACTGTCCTGGCAGCCAGGGAAGGGGGCTGAGGGCAGCACAGTGGAGAAGGCAGGCTAAGCCAAGGACTTATCAGTATGTACCTATCACAAGTAATAGCTTATGAGAGACAAAAATGGCCTAGTGGCAACAATATCACTGTACCTTAACAAGGAGAAATAATTGCTTAGCAAGATCAATTATCATTGAGCATGGTGGCATTGCCTATAATTCCAGCTATTTGGGAGGCTGAGGAAGGCAAATCATGAGTTCAAAGCCAGCCTAGGCAACATAGCGAGACCCCCTGTCCAAACAAACCCCCCCAAAAAAGTCAATTATCATCAAATAAGAGGAGTTTGAAGGGATGAAAGGAGTGGAGGGGAATGGGGAAAAAAAGAAGCAGCAAATATATCATGTGCAGGTACAAATTCCCTATGATGAATGTTATCACTATGTATATCTAAAAGGTACCATTTAAATTTTAAAAAAACAAAAATGTTTTTAAAATTCTCATCAAATATTCCCAACTATCGGTTTAATTCTTTAGTGTGTTTTTTGTGTTTGTTTGTTTTTAATTTTATTTTAATGGTACATTTTAGATGTACATAGTGATAACATTCATCATAGGGGATTTGTACCTGTACATGATATATCTTGTTGCTTCTTTTTTCCCATTCCCCTCCCCTCCCTTCACCCCTCCTCCCTCCTTATTTACAAAAGCTTTGTTTCCATTTTTTCCTTCTATTTCTTATTTCTCCTGTCCCTCTGTTCCTTTCCTCCTCCCCCTCCATCGTTCCCTTTCCCATTTAGACACTTTCTTCCCTTTTCCAATATAATACATTTTAGTCTTTATTTTAGTGTGTTTTGTTTGAATTAGAATCTAATGATGTTCTAGACATTTAAATTAATTTTAAGAATTTTAACATAGAGTCTCTCATTTTAAAATGCAATCATCAAAAAACACTTCAGTGGCAAAATATATTATATATTTTATTTTATATCATATATTCTATTATATAAATTATATTACCAAGTAAAACTGGTAAAGCAGTTGCAGCCAATGTTGGGGCTCATAGCTGTCCTCCTAAGGCCAAGTTCAGAGCACAGCACTTTAGACTGTGTCTGGCTAAATGCTGTTCAGATCCTAAGTAAATCTCCCCACTACGCAGAAGTCACTTCCTGACCCCATCTTCACTATCAGCATCTGTATTTGATGTTCAAGCTGTGAATGGCCGAGCTAGGATTTGGACCCAAAGTGGAGTCTCTGCATTCTCCAAGGCCATAATCCTGTGACAGTGAAAAGCGTACTCACAGTGCCTGTTGACAGGCCTTCCCTAGCTACGCCAGTGTGCTAGGGCCTCCACGATAACGCATCATAGACGGAGTGGCTTACACAATGGAAATGTGCCATTTCACAATTCTGGAGTCTGGAAGATCCAAGATCAAGGTGTTGGTAGATTTTCTTCTGAAGGCTGCGAGGAAAGGATCTGTTCCATACCTCTCTTCTTGACATGCAGGTGACCATCTCCTCCGTCTTGACACCATTGTCCTTTGTATGTGTCTGTGCCCTAATTTCCTCTTCTTATAAGGATACCAGTAATATTGGATTGGGGCTTGCCCTAATCACCCCCTTTTACCTACATTATCTCTATAAAGACCCTGCCTCTGAATATGGACACACTCTGAAGTACTAGGGATTTGAACTTCAATATATGAATTGAGGGGTGCACATTTTAGCCCATATAACTAACCAAATACACGTAGCTATTAATGAGATCCTGGAGTTCAAAGACCTCCACAATCTCAACTCTGAACTCACTTTTGCATCCATCCTTACGTTCTTCTCCTCCATATCATTCAAACGGTTTTGTGGTTACTGTTAACTAAAACCCTCCTTGAACGTTTTCTACTCCAAGCTTCTCCTATACTGTAATCTACTCTGTGATGATACACACACCAAATCCTCCTCATATGTGAGACATCAGCCCTTAGCTATTCTTACCACCTCAGCCATTTGAGAGAAAGAAAACTGAGTTGGGAAACTCCGATAACGTGTTTAGTGTTGTCACCAGGATGATGCTATTCTATTCTTCTGTATCCATATGTCCTCTTTTCGGGTTAGGAAACTGAAGCGCAGAATGATTAAGTACTGTGTCCAGTGTCACCCAGAGAGTGAAGGTAGGAATATAATTCTAACTCCACTAATTGCATGTCCACTGGTGTCTCCATCCTGAACTCATATAGCAAACTTCAAAAACAGTAGTCGGTCAGCAAGGTAAAGTGTGATTAGCACATCCTATATGATTGCCTTTTTAAATTCCTAATATTCGGAGATCAATGTTATCATTCCCTTTCAACAGAGGTGAAAACAGGCTTACAGAAGAGAAGCAATTGACTGTGAGGGAGAGCCAAGTCCCACCGAGGTGAATCTGGCTCTAAACTCTGAGTGCTTTCCACAGCACATACTGAAATCTAACTCGTTTCCAATATGAACCAGTTTCTCCTCTTAGGAACAAGACTAGAAGTGGGTCTGAAAGAATTCTAACTATAGTATCCCCCTGGGGAATTCCTCAGTAGAGAGTTTTCACCCTGACAGTGCAGGAGGTAAACCAGAAACTACCTGAGATGTGGAATTCGCCTCTCTCTCAGGGGTGGGGCCCCGCAGAGGCTGCAGCCCTGGTCTATGACTATGACAGGTGATGATCTCCCTGGGGAGGAAGTACCTGCTGAGGTCTCCCCAAGCCCTCCCCCAAGTCCGAGAGACTCCATTCAGCACAGGTGAGGAGGAAGGAAGGGTATGTGAGCATCAGGGGAATCTCAATGCCTTTGACTCACCTAGGGAGGCCGCGAGCACTTCTCAAGTGGGGCTGCATCCCAGGCCTGGAATTAGTGCCTGGCTCTTTGCTAGACCTCTGCTCATCACCAGGATGGAGCACAAATTGGGTTAAAAAGCCACACTTCACGACTTCCCAATCCCTGAGTTTGCGCTTCCCATGTTAATGAAGAGCCAACTCCCCATAAATATCTTCTGCATTCTGTAATCACTCTGGGAAAATGTCATGTTTGCCACTGTGCTATTAGTGTAGCACATGGGCCAAGATGCAAACACCTCCACACCAAAATAAATATTTTTACTGGCATCATTCCAACTCTCTGGTAAATGTGCATACAGATTATCACACAGGAGAGAGAGTGGGATCCTGTTACAAAACGCAACCAGGGGAGGCTGCACTGCAAGACAATTCCAGCTGATGAGAAATCTGGTCAGACTGATCCCTTGCATTTGAAGCCATATTTATTCTCTCTGGCTTGAGCCTGATCTCTATCTAACAGGATTATGAAATGAAAAGCTGGTTAAGCAGTTTTCACAGAAACCCTTAGCAAAGGTGTCATAGGGACTGGAAAAGGGAAAAAGCAGACAGATTCCAGGTGAGTTACTGAACTTCTCCAATCTATAAAACAGGGACACTGATTTGACTAAGTGACCAAACTCAGGTTGGCTTTTTTATACTTCCTTCTAGCTCTGAAATACATGACACATTGGAGCCTGGGATTTCAAGCCAAAGTAATGCTTGACAGGATGCCCCATGGTGCCTGCTGGCTCCAGGGGAGGTGGCCAGGCCAGCCCTGACATTTGCAGCAGGATCCAGGACAGGACTACAAACAGAGGTCCATGTATCACATGTCATAATACTTAAAAGTTATACATCAAGCTAATAAACTATTTAAATCAAATATGTTTTTTTTCTTCTACCCTTGATAAACGGGCCTTCAAAACAACCTGGAAGGTCCAGTTGGACTTAGAATTCTGAAAGTCCCGAAAGGTCCACCTAGTGCAGAGCAGTAGGAAGAACTAGCCCCGGACTTCCCTCTGACTTTCAACTGCAGTCTTCTCGCACCGTGAGCAGCCTTGAACACGTGCTTGTGAGCATCACAGCCTGCTTGTCTATGCTGTTCACACACACACACACGCACGTGCGTGTGTACACAGTTGCCAGTGAGCCCCGAGGTGTGTATGCCAGCAGCTCTGTCCACCTGGGAAAGTGGCCTGGTAATGGGGTAAGGGATAGGGGCTGTCTGAGCTGGAAATCTCAGGGCCCCGCGCACTCTTAGAGTGGCAAGAAGTGCGAGCACTTCGGTTGGCTGCACACACTCCTCGCCACATGAGGAAGCTCACATCCACGGGAGGCCTCCACGGGGTCTGTGGGACAGAACCAGGACCCCTCTTCCCCGGACCTAAGGGCAGCTCTAAAGATGGTGTAAAGACCACCACTGACAACAGGCTAAAGTACTTAACACATAAACAACTCCTTCCAGTCCACGAGCAGATAATGAAGAGATTCCATTTAAAAATACACGAACAGCTTCTAAAATTGAAAAGGCCAAAGGTTTAGTTGCACATTTTGTTAATAAGGGCGTGAAAAAATCCTCTCAGTCTGATACTAGCGGAAGCGAAGGTGGCACGTGCTCTCAGAAGCACAATTTAGGAATTGCTACAAAAATTACAAATGCATGTCATCTTTGACCCAGCAATTCCAAGTCATTGCGGCATTTTTGTAATAGCAAAATATTAGAAGAAACCTAAAAGTCCACCAAAGCAGAAAGTGGTCAGTTTGTCAACGTCTTCTCATGCAATAGAATGGTACCAAGGAGATCATATATGTGCCTATACATAGAACGCTCCCCCATAGAACACTGCATCACTAAGAAAAGTACCTGGGATAGTGGCTGTGTGCCGAGGTTTGTGTGAAAAGAGAGAACACACACACACATACGTTCAATGTGCAGGAAAGGCCTGAAGGACACATAAGAGACTTAATAGTGACTGCATTCAGGAAGGGGTCTGTCCAGCTGAGGCAGCTGTGGGTGAAGGCTTACTTTTTATTATATCCCTTTTTTGTGCCTTTTGAATTTTATATTATGTGTGTATTTTATGTGTTATGAGATATTCAGGTAATAAAAAATGAAGAGTTTAGAACCAAGCATGGTGGCACATGCCTATATTTCCAGCACACTCAGAGGCTGAAGCAGGAAGATCACAAGTTTGAGCCCAACTTGGGCATCTTAGCAATTTAGTAAGACCCTGACTCAAAATAAAAAATAAAAAGGTCTGGATGTGTAGCATAGTGTGAAGACCCTGGGTTCAATCCCCAGTACCACAAAAATAAAAATAGTAAAAATTTAGTTTAACACTATAGCTTTCCCTTTCATAATGGTACACATGTTTCTACTTTATGGCATTGTTGTTTATATACAATTTTCACATCATATTGTGTATTTTACAGATGGTGAGAGAATTTATATCAAATAATAACTAATATTTTGAGCATTTGTTATGCCGAACCCTATTCTTAATTCTTTACATGAATTATCTATCTCACTTATTTCTCTATAATGACCTCTAATGGTAGAGACTCTTATCACCTCCATTTTATAGTTGAAGAACCTAAAAGGTTAACACAGGACATTAAAAACTTTCTTAAGGCCACCTAGCTGTGTGCTAGGGAAGCTGTCTGCTTTCAACAGCTTGACTGCAGTTCTGGCTGGTTTCAAGACTGCCTCAGCCGCTATGCACAGTAACTCGTTCTTTCTATCTCCCTGGCCCCAAAGACACACAGAGTACCTGGAATTTAGGGAAAATTCAGCAACACTTTGAAAACGGATAGATGCATGAGTGAGTGAGTGAATGATGTACCTACCACATCAACAGTTATCCTGCACAGTACACTTCTAGGTCAAGTTTATGTTGTTCCCAGATTGGGGGAGGGAGAAGAAAATGAGTGTCCTTATATCCACTCTGCTCCTTATAAATAGCTATAGCCTTCCAGTCCCCACTACCACCTAGAGGGAAATATGGAAAAGGAATTGACCAACCGAAGGAAGATGAAGGGCCTGGTGGTTTCACATAAGAGAGGATTTTTTTTTTTTTAAAGAAGGGTGCTAGGGCTTAGACAAGATCTCAAGGGCCTAACTCATCACTTGTGCATGAAGCATGGCTCTCTTCCCAGAGGCCAGAAATGCCAGAGAACAAAATACACTTCCCTGGCTATACACAGGGAAGCCCCACAGCAAGAGCCCTTGGGTTCTGTACAAGGTCACTGTATGTAGTCTGAAGTCCAGGGAGCAATAGGGGACCTTCAGTTTAGGCAAAGAAATAAAGCTGCTGGTACCTACCCACCACCCCCCAAAATTAGCCAATATATTCATTTGTCTGTTTACCTTTCTAAACTTAGAGCAAAGCCCACTTCAGGCTTCCATAAGGCAGTGTAAAACAAGACCCTGATCCTTACACACCATTCTGTCTCCTCATCATGCATGATTTATGTGGGGTTTAAATAATAAATTGCATGGATGCTGTAAATTTATAGTGCTCCAAGTAGGTCATTAAACAAATCAGTGTATAATTTATATAAATGAACCTAAATCATGTCGTAGGAGGATTTCATTAGAAAATCAATTCTGTGAGTGGATAAACATGAGAACTACAAGAACATGGCTGTTTTGGAAAAGTCCCTGGGTCTGTGAGCACACGTGAAGGTGCTTCGTATTGGAGAATGCTCACTCCTGCCTGCTTTCTCAGCTGTGGGCTTCACTTGCCGTCTCTGAGAAGATCGGCCTCCACATCTGAGCTTCTGGGCTCTTCCTGCAGGAGTCATCACAGCCCCAGGGACTTGGGTCACCTCAAAGCCAGCCTGCCTTTACCATCTCCATGGCAGAGCTCAGAATCACAAAGAAGGCATGGTGCATTCTGAGAGAGGGACCTATGTGATGCTCCTTCCACCTGCAAGCTCGGCCTGGGGCTTGAACACAGGCCAAAAGAAGCCCACACGTCATTGGCTGGCAGGAGCATCCACCCTGCTGCAGGCAGATGTCTGCCTGATGCTGCTGCCTACCAGCTAATGCTGCCCCCAGCCTCTCATACTAAACCCATTCCTGGCTCTGTCAGGAGCCCAATCTTGAGGAGACATGAAGGGCAGATTGACCCAAGGAGCAAGACCAATTAGGGCAGCTAAAACCCTTCAAATTCCTCTCCAGGCCCAGGACCTCCATCCCTGAAGACAGCCTGCCAATCAAGGCTGGGGACCTAGAGCCTGACTAACAAAGGCAGACATGTGTTAGAAGAAGGGAATTTCAAGCAGAGATCCAGTGTTTTTTAAACCACCTCTTAAGAGGATCAGTGAGATGAAGTTAAACAAGACACTATATGGACACAATGTTCTAACAAGCTCTCCAGGAGGTATCACAAGCTGTGTGAGGCTCCTCAGACCCTTTGGTGAGTTTGACAACAGAGGAAACTGAAAGAGTTGTGATGTGACAGGCCATGGGAGTATCCAACGCTTTTTCATCACTCGAAGGATGTGAGCTTAAGGACTGCTCCCGCTAACACTTGAATGCCCTATTGCTTTCCCTGCACACCCTGAAGTACTTGTTTGAGGCTCTTTTGCCCTCTTGAGTCTCTTTGACCCTCATAGGGGTGGCAGCTGGGATAGGACCCAGAGAGCCTGCAAGGACCACAACCCTGTCTTCCCTACAGCTTGGGGACACAGTGCAGACCCTTCTTGTTCTCTGCTGCTGTGGGTCACTCTTGCTCAAACACTCACAAGTGGCACTATCCATAGTCTTCATTGAGATCATTTGTTGGCTGATGCTAACAAATAAAAGAATAAGCCACTGAGATCTGGGATATCCTTTGAATCTCCCAAATGCTGTTCAAATCCCCAGTCTTAGGGATCTAAGGCAAACAATCGTAGAGGGCAAAATCCCTCAATTGAACAGCCCACCATTCACCAGATTTTCTCATTGGATCACTGTCTTTGTCTATAGAGGCCAGTATTACAAAATACCATAAAGTATGTGGTTTCTAAACAACATATATTTATCACCTGCAGTTCTAGAGACTGGGAAATCCAAGATCGAGGGTATGGTGGATTTGGAGTTGGGTGAGAGCCTGCTTCATAGATGGTGCCTTTCCCTTTTGTCTTCACATAGTAGAAAGGACAAAGCAGATCTCTGGGGCCTCTTTTATCAGGGCACTGATCCTCACCATGAGGATCTATCTCATAATGCCACCAACCTGGGGGTCAGGGCTCAATGTATAAATTTGGAGAGGACACAAACATTCACCATGGCAACTCTTAGGATCACCAGGTAGTAGTGGAAGAGACCAGCACACCCTGTGCTTCCAAGTTCTCTTTAGGTCACAACTATGATTTCTCCCATTCTAAGAGGTTAAAAGGATAGAGGGAGAAAGAGGGAAAGGAGAAATCCTAATAACCTATCGACTGCAAGTTTTCTTCCTTGCCTTCCTTGCCCAATTTATGGTTTTTAAATGGCTCCACTTGGTGCCTTTTCTGCTCCACCACTACTTGTTCCTAGAGCCCTCGTCTCTGTGCCCTGATCGGAGAGGTCACCAGTGCCTTCCCCCTGCTGCTCTTGGGGCTCATTTCGGTACCTCCATTACCCCAACACGACTGAGTCTCCACCCCACTGAAGCCCCCTCCTCCCTCCAACTGCACGGCTCTCCCAGGGCTCTTGTTTTCTCCCAGTCATTTGAGACTTCTTTCTCGCTTTTCTCCCCCTCAATATAGCACTTACCCTGATTTCAAACACCACACCTATGAAAATGACCTTCAACTCCACCTTCTAACTGTGACTCTATGTCTTTATGACAAGTGCCCAGCACTGGTTATCATCAGGTCTAACTAGATGCCCCTCCACCTAAAATTGGCCTTTTCATCCTTCTCTGCAAAAAAGGCCTTTTTTCCCGGAGTCATTATCACCATGAAGACTATCATCATCCTCAAGCTTCTGAGTCCTTTTGAATCCTCTAGTTACTTTACACTTCACAATATCAATTATTCCAATGATATTTTTCTCAGATTCACTTCATTCCTCACCCCAAATCAGCCCTTATCATCCCAAACATGGCAAGATAAATACATTTTCAAAACTGGGAGAAACCAGTTAATGCAACCCTTCATGTGAAAGATGAGGAAAGAGAGTTTTAAAGCAGGAGAAAATGTGCCCAAGGTCACACAGCTGTTTAGAGTCAAGGCTTGAACTTGCCCCTCTCCTTGCCTTTCCCCCAGACATCACCATGGCAGCCTAACTCCTTTTACTCCTTGTTATGGTTTAACTAAGAAGTGTACCCCAAAGATTCATGTATCGCAGGCTTGATCTCCAATGCAGCAGTGTTCATGGCAGGGGGCCTAGAGAAGCAACTAGTTCTCAAGGGTTCTAACCTCATCAGTGGGTTAATCCACTGATAAATTCACGGCTGTGTGTGCCGATAGGAGGTGGGGCCTGGTTGGAGAATGTAGGTCACTGGGGGCATGGCTTTGAAAGATATCTCTTCTCTGGCTCTTCCCCTGGTCTCTGTGTCCTGGCTGCCATGATACAAATGGCTTTCCTCTGCTGCACCCTTCTGCCTTATTTCTGCCTGGCAGCCAGCCGACTGTGAACTGAAACCTGTGAAATGTTAAGCCAAAATAAACCTGCCTCCTTCCCCTCCTTTAAGTTGTGTGTGTCAGGTATTTTGTCCCAGCAACAGAAAGGCAACTAATACAATCCTCCTTGTAACCACTTACTAAGACCATTTTGGGGTGCCTTCTCATCTCATCCCAGCAATTACACTTTACCACATGTCTATCCTCCTCTGGTAGAGTTTAGTAGATTAGGGACACTCGTCTGACTCATCGGGCCAATTAGATTTTTTCTCCCAACATTTGGAATTATGGACAAGGAAATTCTAATTCAGCTCGAATTAGTGTCTTGAAGGCGGCCACCCAGCACTCTGTGTTCTGAGATGCAAAAGAAGGTAGAGGCTACAGATGGATGCAGACACACAGAACGGAGCAGAGATGAGGGAGGAGAGAAGCCTGATGCCTTCTTTTACCGGTTCCAACCTCTCACTGAGGCTCCAGCCTGTGCTGATGGCCAAAGAGTGGCTTGGAGTGGAAGGACTGGTGACTTCATATGCCCAATTGTTCCCATTAATGTCCCCAATCCACCCCCCAAATAAATATAATCTGAGTAAAAACGGGATGGCCTTGCAAACAGCTACTCAAGTCTCATTGCCCTATAAGATTTTGCTGTAAGCTCCTTCAACTGAGTTTCTGTTGCTTTCAAAGTCCTAAGTAGTTCACCTCCCTCCCCAACCAAACTAATACCCACATGTATGTGGACACACATGCATCCGAAAAAACTACAGAGGATAGAAGGCAATTTATCTGAAGCCCATGCAAAGATTTGCCTCTGCCAGATGTACCTCAATATTCTGATCGCCTATCATGAAGCAGGCTCTCACAGCTCCCCTGACTCTCCTCCCACCACTCTTCTCCAGGACAAATTCACAGACGTCATCACTTCTATCGCCTTGACTGACCTGTTCCAGCCAGGTCAGTGACTTGTCATCTGTTGTATAGCTCCTGCTTCTACATTTGCAAACACTTCTGTCCCTCCAGCAATGCCTGGTCCCCTCCTCTCCCGCATTTTGTGTCCCTAGGTGGCTCCAAACCCTGCCCAAACTAATTTTCCCTCGAAAAGCTTTCCTGATGAGCCTCATCTAGCTCTGAGCAGCATCTTTACTTCGAGCTCCAGATCATCTTCCATTTCCTGCAGAGAAGTAATCCATAAAAACACACTCAGGAACACAAATTCTGTTACAGCTTTTGGGGGTGTGTCCTGAATTCCTGATGCAAGAAAGACAGGAAGACCCTGCTCTTCAGCATCCAGTGCAGTACTTTCCACTCAATAGACACAAAATTTAACTGCCTGACTAAAACAGAAAGAGTAATAAGCCAGCATCCAAACTTGCTCCCCACAGGCCTCTAACCACCTCCCTAAAAACAGCAGGTGTCAGGAGCTCAGGGCCTTCCACCTGCTTTCAACCCCAAATTAAAATGTAGTGCAGCAAGGATGACTCAGCCCTTGGCACAGTCTACGAGGATCAGGTGGAAGACAGAGCCCAGAGCTTCAGGCAGGGTCTTAGAAAGTCAAAATGTCTGTCAAGGAATGCCTGGGTATGGGCATGCTCAACCATCCCGGAAGCAGGGTGGGGACAGCCAGGAGCACACACAGGACTGGGACCTTCAACTCAGCTCCAAACCCTCCCTACAGCTTTCCTCTTCCGGAGCTTGGTGATAGCATCAATGATTTTTCCCTATTTCATACCTTATATACCACCCATCACTCCTAACTACTTTTTGCAAATGAGGAAACAAGAAAAAGATTTTTTTAGTATACAATCCCTTCAAAAAGTATCTTCTTTCTACCCAAGAAAGAAAACTAATGTTGACTAGAGTTTTACTTTATGCCAGGCACTATATACCTCTTATATCATTTAGTCCTCACAATAACTCTAATACTGTTATTCCTGTTTTACAGAAAGAGAAACTGAGGCTCAGAGAGATTAAGTATCTTACCTAAATGCATTAAGTGTGCCTGAAACCATATAGACAAGTAATTGCAGATCTGGGATTTGGACCTGCCTATTTTTGTGCTGAAATCAGATGTTTTCCTCCTAAAATAAGGAAAGCTTAGCAGAACTATAAAGTGGGTCGTTCCTGGCCAATAGTAGGTCAAGCAGACCAGAAGGGACAAGTGTGTCAGACTGAAGGAGAAATGGAACATGGATGAAAAATAAGACCTTAGATGCCCTGTGTCCCACCCAAAGTTCTCTGTCCCACCCAAGCAAAAGAACATTAATGGAGAGCAGTGGATCAGATGACAGAGCTCCAGAAATTAGCTTTGAAGGTGACCATCTGTTACCTGCAAGATGGGGGAAAGGAATGCAATAGATTTCCTTGCCACCACAAAGATTAATGAATTTGGCTTACCATCCTCATCATCATTATTAAATAAGTTATTAAGTACCTATTGACTTGTACCATCCCATTTAATGTTCATATAAAACAATGTGACAGGTGTTAGCAACCCACCTTCAACGGATGAGAAGACTAAGGCACAGAGGGCTGTGTCTACTTTATCCAAGCTGTGCAGCAGGCCAATGTGAGAGCCAGAGAAGAACCTACGGTCCACCTGTAGAACCTGGCCCATAGCCATGACCAAAGAAAGGGTTTTGCTGGTCAGCACCCAAGAGACTGTAGATTCTGACTTTGAGGTCCCAATACAGACTTAGGACCCTGGGCTGTGGCTGTGTCATAAAGAAGTAAGTTGAAACCCACATGCAGGCTGTGTGAATGCAGGTGGGTGTCAACCCTGGGCCACCCAGAGGGAGCAGACCAAGAGGAAGAAGGCAGCCCAGGTTCTAACGCTTAGCCTTGAGGTATGAGAAGGCCCAGCACTGCCCAGGGACAGGACCCTGAGTCCTCTCCCCTGGTATCTGCAACATCTTGGCTTCATGTCATGTTCCAAACAGACAACTCCTCTTGAATAGTCACCATCATGTGTGACTAGAGCCTTCTGAGAGTTATGGCTTTCCTAGGACCCAAATAAAGCCTTGGTTTTGCAGTCTATCCCAATGCCATATAAAACATTTCATCACCATTTGGCACTGGGTGGGGGAGGTCTGCAAATCTACAATGAGGAAAGTGTAGGATTTAAATCCCTTTTCCAAGCCTTAGGAAAAATTATAATTTCAATAGAGAAGGCTTGTGACAGCATTGATTGCAATGCTGGGTGTGAGCAGGGTTTGATGGCTGCACCAACACAGTCCCTTTGCATTAGGCGACAAGTCTGTTAACTAGCGTAAATGCTGATGACTGCATGAAAATTATAGAGTGAAATTTCATTCTAGAAAATTGGAGTTGCAAATTGATCTCCATTTTCATATTCTGTTGGAGACTGCCATAACATAATTATCATGAAAAATTCCACAAATACATATGGATCATTTGCAATATCAAATAATCATGCTAGTATCTTGAAAATAAACCAAGTTTGTGGTATTGTAGTTCTACCTTTTCACAGAGGATACATTCCAAGACCCCCAGTGGATGTCTGAGAGCTCAGATAATACCAAACCTTACATATGTTAGGTTTTTCCCTGTGTGTACATACCTATGATAAAGTTTAACTTATAAATTAGGCATGGTGAGAGATTAATAATGAGTAAAATGGAACAACAAAACACATCATTAAGTAAAATAAGAGTTACTTGGACACGAGTATTACAATATCATGACAATCAGACTGCTGAGTTAATAACAGGTGGGTAGTACATACAGCATGGATACACAGGACAAAGGGATGATTCACATCCCAGGCAGGATGACACAGGACAGTGTGAGATTTCATTATACTACTCTTAATAGCTCATGATTTAAAACATATGAACTGTTTCCTTCTGGCATTTTCTATTTACTATTTTCAGACTGGGGTTGACCATGGGTAACTAAAACCACAGACAAGAGAAGACTACTGGGAAGCTACTAACTAAGCCCATGCAGAGGCAACATAGTACCAAGGGATATAGCCCAGAATCTAAGAAGCCAGGGCTCAAGTCTCGGCTCAGCCATTTCCTGTGCAGTGCCATGGAAGTTTCTCAGCCTCCACTTCACACTGCACCCATCCATAAAATGGCAGTGACTATAACAACCCACTTCCATGGAGGAATGGATGAGGTCATGTACAGAGAGTGCCTAGCAATAATGGAGCCTTCTCAACTATATTTCTTCCTTATCAGGTAGGATAGCTGTGACACCAGTCAATTTTATCTGAGCCCTGTGCTCCTGGAAAACATAGAAGGTTAAAAGGTGTACCTATCACTTTGTGTTACAGGGAATAGTGAACTGCAAAGAATCACCTTGCCTCATAAGATGCACAAGACTCCTAGATGCATCCTTGTTTATCTATCACAGGGGCACACACATACACACACACACACAGATTCCCAGTTTTTGCTGTATATATGATCTGCTAAACATTTTTGTTCCCAACAGTTCCACAGGAACAATAAGAACAAAATTCTCACTAGCCCACCTTCTACTGGGTCTCTGAACTTTGACCGCCCCCAGCCCAAACCAGAAGACAACCCCTCCTGAGCATAGGTTGACCTCAGGGTGACACATTGAGCTGCTGTCTTAGTCTTCCC